>ML827874.1:42740-78924 GCA_009831015.1 Picea engelmannii
GGGGGGGGGGGGTCTGGAATGGATATTCCCTCCGACGGGCCCTTGTCATAGGTGGCATAAACCTATTGGTCCCAAAGTCTTTTCACCATATGCCATCTGACAGCCTCCATCACTCAAGGAAGTCCTCTTCCACTGATGCCACTTGTTCCACTTGTTCCCGAGTTATGTCTCATCTCATAACTGTTGTCAGTCCTTTTCCCTTTTCACTCATGATCGGCCCCCTATTGCGACTTTTACCTCCAATCCCTAGCCTACACGTCACCCATCTATATGTTTTGGCCACCGTCACCTACCATATCACCCCCAAGTGGACCGTTGTCCATTTATTATGGGATAACCTACCCGTTATCCTGTTGACCTGTCTCCCGCGCTCAACCGACCCCAGTTTCAAAAAAAACTATCGTTTTTCCCCTTCATTCACTATTCATCCAATCGCACCAGAAAAATTTACCTCTTACGCCTCCATTGCTTCTCCGTCACCAGTCAGTCGACCCCACTAACATCGTGTTTATTGCAGGTATTTTCGCAGAGATGGCGCCAAAGCCAAGACCAGCAGAAGGAGAAGAGAATCCTTTTCTTCCTCCTCCTGTCGACCTGGACAAAATCCCATTGGTTGACAAAGACAGGTTGATCGCTGATACCAAGTGTGAATTTGATTTTTTGAACCTCCGGTCATGGCTCCGGTAGGTGTTCCTAGACCAGAGCGATGAAATTGGACTCTGGGAGTCCAATTTTCCCCTGTACCTGTTTCCCCAAATCCACCACTTCCCGGAATTCGCCCTCAAATGCCAAGCCCATTATATTCCCGACCAGAGAGCCGTTGTCTCCTCATCCGAAGACGTCATGTTCTTCATCACTCCTGAAGACATTGACCAAATGATGCAAATCCCCCGTGCCGATTCCGCTTCTCCTTTCAACCTAGAGATCCTTACAGAGTTGTATCAAAAAATAACTTTTCCCCAGAGAGCTCAAATATTCGAGTTGTTCCTCCCCACCTCTGCTCAATTCCCTTCCACCAATCCACCTTACCCGTCATCCATGTTCTCCACCAAGGGAAACCAAGGCATTTCCTCTCTTTGTGCCCTGTTAGGTTACTATTCCGACCAGTGGGTAGATGAGCCCATCCTGGATTTTCTATCCATTTTCTCCAATGATGAAAAACCCACAACACAGTTTGATTTCAATACCTTCTTGGCCGACAATATTCACGAACAGTTCGTGAACTTTGGCACGGAGTGCATGTTTAGATATTCGTCCATATTGGCCTACATGTTTGTTTTCTATCAAGCCGATAAATTTAGTTTTTCTATGCATAAAATGGTCGCAGATGGAAGGCCTCAGCCAGTCACAGCATGGACCTCTTTATTGAAGCGTAACTCTATAGAATACGACTTCAAAGCATTCATTGATCTGTTTTACCACCCTGTGGTAAGCATGTTGAGTAGTAGGCCTGAGCCATGAATAAACGACAAAGTCCAAAGAATTTTGCATCTCTCGGACAACGCAAAGACAGGAGACTGGTACCTGTATCAAAACCACACTGAGATCAGAGTTTTAGGGTGCGAATTGGCACCCTACAAGCTGCCAAAGTATGTGTCGGTAAGAATCTTTGTGTTAGAGTATATAAGGCAGATCATGAACTCATATGACATCCACTTTGTATCCCTGAAGAAAAAACAGCAGTTCTGGATCAAGGGGCAAATTGGCTCCTTCATTTGCAACAGTCGACGCGTCGGGGAAGAAGCTGACAGAATGTTGAGAGAAATGAAATTCTTTTTGAGTTTCCCATGGCACTATGATCCATGCAGGATCATTTCAGAAATGCGGGTAAAAAATAAAAACATCCCGTATGTTCACGAGTCAAAGCCTAAGATCGAAAAATTCACCAATCAGACAGTGTGGGTGCCTGACACCTTGGTCGAAGTGGAACAGCAGGTTCCCCCGACCACTGTACTTCCAACTTCCACACCACAAGTGCCTAAGGGAAAAAGGCCTTGACAGGAATCATCTTCGCATGTCATGGAGGTGACGTCTGAAGAGTTCCAGTTACATACAAAGAAGCCCAAGACAGTCACAGTTCCCAGCCCTACTGGGGAGATAGAAATCCCACCTACCACAGTGGTCAAACCTGTCATTCCACCCTTTGGGACGGTCATTCATAAGGAAATCACCCCAGTAGTACTGAAGAAATCCTCAGGTTCCCCCCTGGACAATCAGCAGAGCAAGACTGGGCCCAAATTGAGCATCTTCAAGAAGTACGAGATAATTAAGAAAAAGAATCAGACTCTTACCACCAGCACCTATGCTCAGTTTCGAAAGAAGACGTCAACTGCGCAGCACAGGCTGTTGTCTGCATTTGACACAGAAAAGGGCAGGATGCATATGGCCTTCCTCCAGGCACAGGTACCAGACCCCAAGGTAATTACAGACTACAAGAGGGCCACCTTCGAGTTCCAAACAAAGGACGTGCATCCAGCAGACCAGATGGATCTGCACAAGCAGACAGGAGAGATGGTATTCCATACGTTGGCACATGCTTCAGCTTCAGCAGCAAAATTTCAGGTATCGCTCAATAACGCTCAAACGCAGCTCAAGTTGGAGAAGATATCTTCTTTCGCGAAGGACAACAGAATCAAAACTTTGGAGGAGCTGGTCCTCAAGATCGGCTATGATCCTTCGAACATCAAGGCTGCAGAGGAGATGATAAAGAAGAAAAATGCAGACATCACCTCCTTGAGGAAACAGCTGAAACTCCCACCTACAGAAGACTCACAGGTGAAGGAGATAGCAGAGAAAGAAGGCAAGAAGGACAAAATGCTCAAACTTCTCATGGAGCAAAATGCCCAGCTTAAAGAAATGGAAGCAGAGATGGAGAAACTGCTAAAGGAGAAAGAGCAGCTAAAGTCTATGGAAGCCAGTCCAATGACTACCATCCCAATCTTAGGGACAAGCACACCAATAGTAACAGCAATCCCCTTTGCAAAACCAGTGACACCACCAGAAGGGACAGCCGATCTCGCCAAATCCATGGAGAAAATGAACCTGCAAGAGACAGAAATCAGCAGGCTGAAGAAGGAAGTTGAGAAACTCCAGGAACTCAAAACTTCTTTACAAACCAGCCTATCCAAAGAAAAGCAGTTAACTGAGCAGCTCAGGAAGGAACTACAGTAGCTCCAAAAGGAAACAGTGGTAGGGAAGACTTTGGCTGAAGTCAAAGAAAACGTATGGACAGACATCACAAAGTCCATAAATGAAATATGGCCCATGATCCAAATCATGTTTGAGCAGAACGAGTTGGTCCAGAGGAGCAAAAAAGCCATTGAAAATATCAGAGTAGAATTAGGAGATAGACCAACTCAGGAAAATGAGATCATCAAATTCTTAAATTCTAAGACCCGAGAAGAGCTAGAAGAGTTGAAGATCGAGGACCGAACAAAAACCATCCTTGAGGTCAAAAGATTTTTGACCAAGAGGGGATTATTGCTTCAACTAGAAGAAAAGGTTTAGATCATGGACCAGGGGGTACATAAATTCTTCAGCAAGATCGAGACTCTCCAGAAGAAAGGTCTCCCATGTCTGAAGGTTATTAATGATAAACTGATGACACTCCCCGATTACAAAAAGAGATTGTCTGAAGTGTCTAAAGATAGTTCAAAATTTGTTGGCATACAAGGGAGCATCACCGGAAAATCATTCCTGGACGCTCTTCAGTTGGACATCAGTATACAACATGAGATTCGATACATTTTCCTCACTAAGCCCACTTTTGAAAAATATACGGAAATGGATGAAGTGTATCGGAGACTGCTCAAAATCACTGTGCCTAGTCATCTCAGATGGGAGGAACTCTGTGATTTGCTCGATTAGAAGATGAGTTGTCCAGGTCCAGTCACCTGTCCAGTCAGAAGAGGTTGCGCAGGAACTTCGCCAACGGCCTCCCCCAGAAATTCCGCATGCAGTTGAACCAAGTCATCAAGTAGTTTTGATTAGTTAAATTAGTTAGACTAAAAATAGAATGAGCATGTCCTGATCAGTTATGACAGGAACATTTGTAATTTGAATTATAAATACTTCACCTTTCGAGGTATTGAGGGTTGTTGATCTTTACACCCTGCTGCTATCAGACTGTAACATTTTTGAAGAGATCTACCATTAATAAAAGGAGGCACTTTTACAGGATTCTTGCGTGTATTCACTGGTGACGTTTATTCTCTAAGTTGAATGTTATTCTTGCTTTTTGATCATATTGTTTTCTGAAACTAATATTTAAAAGTAACGTATGTTGCAGGATTTATCTTGGATACCCTGTTTCTGACTTTAAATATTTTAATGTTTATCTTCTAATGTTTTCAATTAAGAAATTCTTAACTGCTTCTTAGTTGAATTTATTTTTCTCATCTTTTCTTTTGTCCATCATTTAAGCTATTAAAGATCCAGTGAGTATATTACCTCACCCTGTTGAAGTATTCTTTTATTTTCTAGTTTATATCTCATACTTATTTTAACACAGACCCCATAGCCCAATGGAGGTGTAGACTGTCTCAACCAATCCAAAACACTTTGACAACAAAACCAACAGATTTCCTTACCTAGCCTAATATCTAAAATTATAAACAAAGCTAAATCATATAGAGAGATCCCTCTCTGAAGCTGGAAGTGCTAGATCCCAGCTTTAAAAGCGGTTGGATAAAGTTACCTTTGTGTATTTCTTATCTTTCAACCTCTAGGAAATTTACAGAGTGCTAACATAATGGCGACCATACTGGGGAAGAACTAAAAATTGATAATTTCACGTTTTCTTTCCCCTAAAAAGAACGTTAAATTTTGAGAAGAAAGTAATGTTTAGAGGTTGATCAAACTTTGTACATATTATTTTCAGACTCGCAAAATTAAAATATATATATATATAAACCAAAAAGAGTTCTGGCTTCCAAGAAAGTTCATACTCGATCTCACCCAAACCCAGATCCCTCGGTAGTGATAGATAACCCCGAACAATTGCTCAAGCGAAAGACCTTAGTTGTCGGTTCAGTGAATCATATTCCCCTTCATAAATCTCCTTCCCTTTCAGAGAAGCTTGTTACCTCTCAAAACCCTGACCTCGATACTGTTCCACAGCGAAGCTTGGTTAAAACACGGTCTGACAGTTTTGTGACCGAAATCGTTTTTGACCCAACTGTGTTGCAACCCCGAACCCCCGAAGTTTTGTCTCCCATGACCAAACTACAAATCACCACCTCAGTACTGTCCAGTCCCTCCTCATCCTCCTCTTCAGTCGCTACATCGTTGACCATCCAGGTTGCCCTTCACCCTCCTCTACCCATCATGGCAGCTCGATATGCTCCTTTGTTTTTGGCTGCGCCGCTACATTCCATGCCCCAAGACTACCAAACAAGACTTCCACAGTTCGATGCAACTAGACCTTTAAACGCCCAACAACATGTGGACAAAATGAATGATTATTTTGACTTGCAAGAAGTTGATGAGGCTGACGTGAAAATGCGATTGTTTGCCCAAAGTATGACAGGTGACATCAAGAAATGGTTCAAAGATTTACCTGTCGCCTCAGTCCCTGACCTTGTTGCGTTCCAAAGAAGTTTTCTTGACAGATGGGAGGTAAAGAAAAACCCTCTCCATATCTTGTCGGAATATGAGAATATAAAAAGAAATCAAGGTGAGATGGTACAAGATTACTGCACCCGTTTCAACAACCTGTACAATGCAATCCGAATTGAAATCAAACCTCCACGGGGTTTGGCATTGATTAAATTCCCTGATGGATTTGACGCTGACATGTCTTACCAACTAAGAGAAAGAAATTCTAATACCCTCGAAGACATGCAGAAAAGTGTTATTAGTGTGGAGGCCAATTTGTTGGAAAAAAGGGCACGACAGAGGTCGGAGAGGAGGGTCGCTTTTAAAGAAGAACCTTCCACGTCATCCTGAGACTCCACATTAGATTTATTTACCCGAGCAATGGAAAGGATGTTCAAAAGATTCACTGTGTCAGATAGAAATCCTACAAGAGACAACCCACCTGCCCCCCAGGTTCAGAACCCTAACTTTAAAATAAATCCTCCTCAGATCAAACAGAGAGATCCTAGGGATCAAAGAGAGAAGAGGGGCCCAGATCAGCAGATTAGACCTCCCCTACAAGAAAACTATGTTGATGAAGGGGGGAAGTGATTGAGGAATTGGAGGACACTCATATAAACCTCATGGGCATTCACGACAATGAGGCTATTTTCCTTACTCAAGAAGAGCAGGAACTCTTTCTGCTAAATCAAACAAAGGTAAGTGAAGAAGTCGAAGATGCAAAACAACAGGCCTTCAAGAATGTTATTCAGGAGGTACACCGGCAGTACAATCTGCGTAGCAAGAAGACAGAAGGGAGTTCGAAGACAGAAGGGACTTCTTCCAAGAAGGCAATCGAAACACAGAAGATAGTCGAGCCCAAGAAATCCCTTGAACCTTCTACTGAGAAGACTCCAGAGAAAACTACTGCTGAGAATATTCCTGAGAAGAGTAAAGCCGACGCTCCCTTGAAGAAAAACATCACCATTCTGAAAATGCCATCACAGCCTGAGGTTTCACTTATTAATCCACTGAGTACATCTGAATAGAAGAATTTGGTGGAAAAACCAGAAAGGATGAGCCAAGGTAAAACTCCCACACCTTTTAGCCTGGAGGGGAATTGGCCAAAATAAAAATTTCCATCCCACTTACAATGTTGATGAACAGAAACGGCTATCGTTCACAGGTGATTAAATCACTAGCCATTGAACCTGACATAGGCACGAAGGCCTTAACCATTGGATCAGTGAATCATTCAGACATTGTGAACCTTACTGATGATCATCTCGAACTTCTTTTCGAACCTGAAGTAGATGGTAGAGATGATACGGGCGAGGTTGCTCCTTTTTACATCAGTCTAAACATACACGACTTGATCTTGCATAATGCTATGCTGGATTCAGGTGCATCCCATAATCTGATGCCTAAAGCAGTAATGGAAAAATTGGGACTGGAGGTCACCAAACCATACAAGGATTTACACTCATTCGACTCCAACAAGGTTAAATGTATTGGTTTGATTAAGGACTTGTGCATCACATTGGTTCAGATTCCTGCGAAGAGCATGGTTATGGACGTGGTGGTTGCAGACATTCCACCAAAGTATGGAATGTTGTTGTCCCGGTCTTGGGGGGCTAAGTTGAAAGGAACCCTGCAGCTGGATATGTCATACACCACTATCCCAGTGTTTGGGCAACAGAGGAGGCTATACAGAGAGACACTGATGAAGTACATGGTTAGTAGCCAAGAAAAAACGCACAATTGTACAATGATGGTGATATGGAAGAGCAAGATACTCAGCTGATGGAAGATCTATCTGGTCAAGATGAAGGCCCAGAAAGCATTGAGGTAGCAAAAATGAAGAACGTGATAACTGAAGAGTTACCCGCTGATTTTTGGAGTATGGATTTTGACGGAGCTGTGAGTAAAGAAGGAGCGGGAGCTGGAGACTGGCTGCATAATCACAAAAACAGGTACTCAAAAAATCATTCCTACAAATTAAATTTCCAATGCACTAACAATGTTGTCGAGTATGAAGCTTTGATGCTCAGCCTGCAGCTGTTGAAAAAAGTTGGTGCTAAGCAGATAATTGTAAGGGGTGACTCTGAATTAATAATCAAGTAGATCAAAGGTGAGTATGCTGCTAAACATCCACGCCTTAGAGCCTACAGGAATGTTGTTCTTAACGCTTTGAGGCGTTTTACTAAAGTTGACTTGCAGGTAATGCCGAGGGGACAGAATATTCTGGTCGATGGATTGGCTACGTCAGCAGCCACCTGTAAGATTCCTTTCCGCTCGACTCGCCCATATACTATTGAGGTGAAATGCAGACCGATTGTTCCCGACAATATCAAGTATTGGCAAGTGTTTGGTAATGATGACCAAATTGAAGATTTTTTGCAATGCAAGAACGATTTTGAATGTACAAATATAGATTTAGAAAATGAAGACGAAAATGTAAATAATTCTGATTTTGAAATTGATAGTGTAAATACCATAGATTCAGGAGAATTAGGCGATGACGAATTGGATGCTGATGTTTTACAGTTGAAAAGCAATATTTTGTCTAGAGGTCTTGTTCCTTTAGAAGACTTGTTTGATAGTAACGATGTAGCCAAAAAACCAAAAATAGAAGCTCATGGACAAGAAGTAGAGGACTGTAATATAGGGACTGAAGAGAAACCTAGGATGGTCAAACTGTCCAAATCTTTACCCCCAGAACAAAAGCTCAAATACATTGAGCTATTCAAAGAATATTCTGACGTTTTTGCATGGGGCTATGAAGATTTGAAAGCCTATGATACCAGCATCATACAACACAGGATTCCTATAAAAGAAGACCAAAAACCGTTTAGGCAGAAACTTAGGAGGATAAATCCCAAGTTGCTCCCTCTGATAGAAAAAGAAATCAAGAAAATGTACAATGCCAAGATCATAGTCCCGCTGCGTTTCTCTAAGTGGGTCTCTAATTTAGTCCCTACACGTAAGAAAACCGGGGAAATCAGACTCTGCAAGATTTCTGAAATCTGAACAAAGTTTCCCTGAAAGATAATTACCCATTACCAAAAATGGACCACCTCCTGCAAAGGGTGGTCGGGTCCAGTCGGATATCTCTGTTGGATGGTTTCTCGGGCTACAACCAAGTCTTAGTTCACCCGGATAATCAAGATAAAACTGCTTTTACCACACCATGGGGCACTTTCATGTATGTGAAGATGCCTTTTGGTCTGATGAATGCAGGAGCCACGTTTCAGAGGGCAATGGATATCGCCTTCGTGGAAGAATCGGGTAAGTTTATTGTCGTTTATTTAGATTATATGACTGTGTTTTCCAAATCTGATGATGAACACCTGCGGCACCTTAGACGAGTTTTCGAGAAATGTAGAAGGTTTGGGATTTCTTTAAATCCTAAGAAGTGTCTTTTTGGGTTAGAAGAAGGAAAACTGTTGGGACACATCATCTCTAAAGATGGAATCAAAATAGACCCCAGCAGAATCGAGGCCATACTAAAGTTAGAACACCCAAGAAACCTCAAAGAACTACAGTCTTTTATCGGGCAAATTAACTTTCTACGAAGATTCATTCCTAATCTGGCTGAACTCCTCAGAAACATTACAAACATGCTTAAAAAGGACGTAAAAATAAAATGGGACTCTGAGTCCAGACAATCCTTTGAACAAGTCAAACGAGCACTCACGGAAGCCCCAGTTTTGATCAATCCCGATTTTACTAAATATTTCTATCTTTTTTCTTTCGCATCTGAACATACTATAGCAGCGGTATTACTGCAAAAGAACAGCGAAGGGTATGAAGAGCTCATAGCTTTCTTCAGCAAAGCATTAAGAGATGTTGCCCTGAACTACAATATCATGGAGAAGCAAGCTTTTTCTTTAGTAAAATCCATAAAGGACTTCAGGGTCTACATTCTCCATTCCCACACCATAGCTTATGTTCCGAACGCGGTAGTAAAGGATATCTTGACACAGGACAACCCTAATGGAAGAAGGGGAAAATGGATTGTTGTCATTTTAGAATACGATATAGAGATTAAGCCCACAAAACTAATCAAAGGCCAAAGCCTTGCTAAATTAATGGTTGAATCTAACTTCCAGGCTCTTGACATTAATTTTCTAGATGTGGCAGATGAACAGGGCGAGATGGCGTCTCCAAACGTTAGAGAGGTATTTCTCAACTCTCCATGGTACGCAGACCTTATTTTCATTTTGCAAAATTTACAAGCTCCCCCTGGTTTGACTAAGACTAAAGCTAGATTTTTAAAGTTGAAAGCTTTGAAATCCTATATTCTAGAAGGAAATTTGTATTGGAAAGATCCTATAGGCATTCTGTTAAATTGTTTACTGAAAGATGAAGCTGATAAAGTGTTGCAAGAGTTTCATGCAGGTGAATGTGGTGGCCATCTGAACTGGAAGGTCACAGCCAACAAAATACTTAGAGCTGGATTTTATTGGCCCGCCCTGTTCGCCGATGTGAACAAGAAGGTAACAGCATTTCACCAATGTCAACTATTTGAAGGCAAAAGGAAACTCCTTCCTCTACCTCTGAAACCAATCTGAGTTGAGGCCCCTTTCCAGCAATGGGGGCTCGATTTCATAGGAGAAATACACCCACCTTCTTTAGGCCAACACAGGTGCATTCTTACTGCCACCGATTATTTTACCAAATGGATCGAGGCAGTACCAAGCAGGCAAGCCACTGACTCTGTTATTATTAAATTACTTGAAAATAATATTTTGTCTCGTTTTGGTTGTCCTAGAAAGATAATAACTGACAATCCAGTTGCCTTTCGGTCGAAGAAACTTATAGATTTATGCAACTAGTATCACATTGGTTTGGGGCATTCCACAGCCTACTACCCTCAGGGAAATGGGTTGGCGGAATCTTCAAACAAAACTTTGGTAAATATCATCAAGAAAACATTGCAGGAAAACAAGAAATCATGGCACAATAAGTTGGTGTTTGCTTTATGGGCTGACAGGATGACCACCAAAAGGTCAATTGGTATGTCACCGTACCAGCTGGTCTACGGTACAGAGGCCGTTTTCCCCACTTCTTTAGGAGTCCCTGTCATGAAGTTACTTCAAGAGGTGCAAGCTGAGCCGAATGACTCACAGAGAAGGATCAACCAGATGATCCATTTGCAGCAGAGTAGGGAGGAAGTTTTCAACAAAACTCAGGTCATCCAAGAAAATATCAAGAAGATATTTGACAAACGAACTAAGGAGGATGATTTCGAGCTAGGAGATTTGGTATTGAGATGGGATGCCAGGAATGAAGACAAGGGAAAGCATGGGAAATTTGACAATTTGTGGACAGGTCCATACATGATTCATGCTTTCCGGGGAAACAATGCTTTCTTGCTAAACAACGTTGATGGGTCAGATCTGCCAGGAGCACCTGTGAATGGAAGAATGTTGAAACATTATGTACCACCTCAGTAGAAGATTTGAGTTTTCACTCTCCAGTGTACATACCATTTTAATTCTCATTTTCACTTGCATTTTCTGAGTGAAGAACATTAGTCAGTTAGTTGAACCCCGAAGAGAAGGCCCTAAGTTGTTGATCATTGTTTTTGTTTTTTTTTCTCCATCTTTGAGAATAATACCAACGAAGGCTACTAAACAGATATGTTCAGAAGGACAGGAACCAGGATTCTTGGCACTTAACAGGGCAAGTACCATCCCCAGGTGGAGCCGTTGTTATCACCCCATAAATTATGGGAATCAACTGGTGACTGGAATATTATCTGTATCTAGTGTTTTTATTGACAAATGATTTTTCATTCTGCAAATAATTTGAAAAAAAAAAAGAAAAAAGAAAGAGAAAAGAAAAAAGAAAAAGAAAAAGAAAGAGAAAAGAAAAAAAGAAAAAGAAAGAAAAATAGGGCATAAAAGAATTGAAATAAAAGCCCCATGCAATAATAGTAACTTGGCCATCCCTTTCAAGCATGGCCAAGTTCTTTTTAAATTTAATATTGATAGGTTAGTGAATAAATCTGACTAGACTGTCTAATCCTGGTCAGATAGCCCTTAGGTTAGATTAGTGAATAAATCTGACCAGACTGTCTAATCCTGGTCAGATAGCCCCTAGGTAGAGTAATTTCTTAACCCAATTGTTTAATCTGGGTTAACTGTCATAGAAAGATAGGTTAGCAGGTAGGTTAGTCACTTTATTTGTTCCATTCCAATAAAACCAGCTTGATGTAATGTTTGCACCATGTCTCAAATGCTTAAAAGATTGCTTGGTCTAAGTCCCTTGGTGGCATTATTCGAAAAGTTTGGGAAAACCCCGTAAAAATGATTTTATGCTAAGTTTTCCTCGGCGCATGTGTTCTCCGCGCCCCAGATTATGTTTCCTTCACATTTCAACGGTTCTGATCGCGGTGCTCAGATATACGGTTCACAGAGGATTCCGGACCCCCCCGATCATTCTGCTTTTAACCAAAGGGGGGGGGGGTCCGGAATTGGTAATAACATTGGCGCACATCTGGACGGCCTAGGGAAGGGTGCTTAAATCAATGGTCCACAATGGATTCCGGACCCCCCCATCTGATCTGCCTTTAATGGAGGGGGGGGTCCGGAATGAGTATTAAAGAGCACGCTAAGATCTGCGGCATGGAAACGGGTGCGCAGATCAACGGTCTAAAAAGGTTTTCGGACCCCCTCTGATGTTCTGCTTTTAATCAAAGGGGGGGGGTCCGGAATGGATATTCCCTCCGGCGGGCCCTATGCCATCTGACAGCCTCCATCACTCAAGGACGTCATCTTCCACTGATGCCACTTGTTCCGCTTGTTCCCAAGTTATGTCTCATCTCATAACTGTTATCATTCCTTTTCCCTTTTCACTCATGATCGGCCCACTATTGTGACTTTTACCTCCAATCCCTAGACTACACGTCACCCATCCGTATGTTTTGGCCACCGTCACCTGTCATATCACCCCCAAGTGGCCCGTTGTCCATTTATTACGGGATAACCTACCCGTTATCCTGTTGACCTGTCTCCCGCGCTCAACCGACCCCAGTTTTAAATAAAACTACCGTTTTTCCCCTTCATTCACTATTCATCCAATCGCACCAGAAAAATTTACCTCTTAATCCTCCATTGCTTCTCCGTCACCAGTCATTCGACCCCACTAACATCGTGTTTATTGCAGGTATTTTCACAGAGATGGCGCCAAAGCCAAGACCAGCGGAAGGAGAAGAGAATCCTTTTCTTCCTCCTCCTGTCGACCTGGACAAAATCCCATTGGTTGACAAGGACAGGTTGATCACTGATACCAAGTGTGAATTCGATTTTTCGAACCTCCAGTCATGGCTCCGGGAGCTGTTCCTGGACTAGAGTGATGAAATTGGACTCTGGGAGTCCAATTTTCCCCTATACCTGTTTCCCCAGATCCACCACTTCCCGGAATTCGCCCTCAAATGCCAATCCCATTATATTCCTGACCAGAGAGTCCTTGTCTCCTCATCCGGAGACATCCTATTCTTCATCACTCCCGAAGACATTGACCAAATGATGCAAATCCTCTGTGTCGATTCCGCTTCTCCTTTCAACCTAGAGATCCTTACAGAGTTGTATCAAAAAATGAATTTTCCCCAGAGAGCTCAAATATTCGAGTTGTTCTTCCCCACCTCCTCTCAATTCCCTTCCAGTAATCCACCTTACCCGTCATCCATGTTCTCCACCAAGGGAAACCAAGTCATTTCCTCTCTTTGTGCCCTGTTAGGTTACTATTCCGACCAGTGGGTAGATGAGCCCATCCTGGGTTTTCTATCCATTTTCTCCAATGATGAAAAACCCACAACACAGTTTGATTTCAGTACCTTCTTGGCCGACAATATTCACGAACAGTTCGTGAACTTTGGCACGGAGGGCATGTTTAGATATTCGTCCATATTGGCCTACATGTTTGTTTTCTATCAAGATGATAAATTCAGTTTTTCTATGCAGAAAATGGTCACAGATGGAAGGCCTCAGCCAGTCACAGCATGGACCTCTTTGTTGAAGCGTAACTCTACAGAATACGACTTCAAAGCATTCATTGATCTGTTTTACCACCCTGTGGTAAGCATGTTGAGTGGCAGGCCTGAGCCACGAATAAACGATGAAGTCCAAAGAATTATGCATCTCTCGGACAACGCAAAGACAGGAGACTGGTACCTGTATCAAAACCACACTGAGATCAGAGTTTTCGGGTGCGAATTGGCACCCTACAAGATGCCAAAGTATGTGCCGGTAAGAATCTTTGCGTTAAAGTATATAAGGTAGATCATGAACTCAGATGACATCCACTTTGTATCCCTGAAGAAAAAACAGTAGTTGCGGATCAAGGGGCAAATTGGCTCCTTCATTTGCAACAGTCGAGGCGTCGTGGAAGAAGATGACAGAATGTTGAGAGAAATGAAATTATTTTTGAGTTTCCCATGGAACTATGATCCATGTGGGATCATTTCAGAAATGCGGGTAAAAAATAAAAACATACCGTATGTTCATGAGTCCAAGCCCGAGATCGAAAAATTCACCAATCAGACAGTGTGGGTGCCTGACACCTTGGTCGAAGTGGAACAGCAGGTTCCTCCGACCACTGTACTTCCAACTTCCACACCACAAGTGCCTATGGAAAAAAGGCCTCGATAGGAATCATCTCCGCCTGTCACGGAGGTGGCGTCTGAAGAGTTCCAGATACATACAAAGAGGCCCAAGATAGTCACAGTTCCCAGCCCTACTGGGGAGATAGAAATCTCGCCTACCACAGTGGTCAAACCCGTCATTCCACCCTTCAGGACGGTCATTCATAAGGAAATCACCCCAGTAGTACCGAAGTAATCCTCAGGTTCCCCCCTAGACACTCAGCAGAGCAAGACTGGGCCCAAATTGAGCATCTTCGAGAAGTACGAGATGATTAAGAAAAAGAATCAGACTCTTACCACCAGCACCTATGCTCAGATTCGAAAGCAGAAGTCAACTGCGCAGCACAGGATGTTGTCTGCATTTGACACAGAAAAGGGAAGGATGCATATGGCCTTCCTCCAGGTGCAGGTACCAGACCCCAAGTTAATTACAGAATACAAGAGGGCCACCTTTGAGTTCCAAACAAAGGACGTGCATCCAGCAAATCAGATGGATCTGCACAAGCAGACAGGAGAGATGGTATTCCATACGTTAGCACATGCTTCAGCTTCAGCAGCAAAATTTTAGGTATCGCTCAATAACGCTCAAACGCATCTCAAGCTGGAGAAGATATCTTCTTTTGCGAAGGACAACAGAATCAAAACTTTGGAGGAGCTGGTCCTCAATATTGGCTATGATCCTTCGAATGTCAAGGCTGCAGAGAAGATGATAAAGAAGAAAAATGCAGACATCGCCTCCTTGAGGAAACAACTTAAACTCCCGCCTACAGAAGACTCACACACGAAGGAGATAGCAGAGAAAGAAGGCAAGAAGGACGAAATGCTCAAACTTCTCATGGAGCAGAACGCCCAGCTCAAAGAAATGGAAGCAGAGATGGAGAAACTGCTAAAGGAGAAAGAGCAGTTGAAGTCTATGGAAGCCATTCCAATGACTTCCATCCCAATCTCAGGGACAAGCACACCAACAGTAACAAAAATCCCCTCTGCAACACCAGTGACACCACCAGAAGGGACAGTCGATCTCGCCAAATGCATGGAGAAAATGAACCTGCAAGAGACAGAAATCAGCAGGCTGAAGAAGGAAGTTGAGAAACTCTAGGAACTCAAAACTTCTTTCTAAACCAACCTATCCAAAGAAAAGCAGTTAACTGAGCAGCTCAGGAAGGAACTACAGTAGCTCCAAAAGTAAACAGTGGCAGGGAAGACTTTGGCTGAAGTAAAAGAAAACATATGGACAGACATCACAAAGTCCATAAATGAAATCTGGCCCATGATCCAAATCATGTTTGAGCAGAACGAGTTGGTCCAGAGGAGCAAACAAGCCATTGAAAATATTAGAGTAGAATTAGGAGATAGACCAACTCAAGCAAATGAGATCATCAAATTCTTAAATTCTAAGACCCGAGAAGAGCTAGAAGAGTTGAAGATCGAGGACAGAACAGAAACCATCCTTGAGGTCAAAAGAGTTTTGACCAAGAGGGGATTATTGCTTCAACTAGAAGAAAAGGTTTAGATCATGGACCAGGGGGTACATAAATTCTTTAGCAATATCGAGACTCTCCAGAAGAAAGGTCTCCCAGGTCTGAAGGTTATTAATGATAAACTGGTCACACTCCCCGATTACAAAAAGAGACTGTCTGAAGTGTCTAAAGATAGTTCAAAATTTGTTGGCATACAAATGAGCATCACCGGAAAATCATTCCTGGATGCTCTTCAGTTGGACATCAGTATCCAACATGAGATTCGATACATTTTCCTCACTAAACCCACTTTTGCCAAATATACGGAAATGGATGAAGTGTATTGGAGACTGCTCAAAATCACTGTGCCTAGTCATCTCAGATGGGAGGAACTCTGCGATTTGCTCGATTAGTAGATGAGTTGTCCAGGTCCAGTCACATGTCCAGTTAGAAGAGGTTGCGCTGGAACCTCGCCAACGGCCTACCCCAGAAATTCCGCATGCAGTTGAACCAAGTCATCAAGCAGTTTTGATTAGTTAAATTAGTTAGACTAAAAATAGAATGAGCACGTCCTGATCAGTTATGACAGGAACGTTTGTAATTTGAATTATAAATACTTCACCTTTCGAGGTATTGAGGGTTGTTGATCTTTACACCCTGACACTATAAGACTGTAACATTTTTTAAGAGATCTGCCATTAATAAAGGAGGCACTTTTACAGGATTCTTGCGTGTATTCACTAGTGACATTTATTCTCTAAGTTGAATGTTATTCTTGTTTTGTGATCATATTGTTTTCTGAAACTAATCTTTAAAAGTAACGTATGTTGCAGGATTTATCTTGGATACCCTGTTTCCGACTTTAAAGATTTTAATGTTTATCTTCTAATGTTTTCAATTAAGAAATTATTAACTGCTTCTTAGTTGAATTTATTTTTCTCATCTTTTCTTCTGTCCATCATTTAAGCTATTAAAGATCCTGTGAGTATATTATCTCGCCCTGTTGAAGTATTCTTTTATTTTCTGGTTTATATCTCATACTTATTTTAACACAGACCCCATAGCCCAATGGAGGTGTAGATTGTCTCAACCAATCCAAAACACTTTGACAACAAAACCAACAGATTTTCTTACCTAGCCTAATATCTAAAATTATAAACAAAGCTAAATCATATAGAGAGATCCCTCTCTGAAGCTGGAAGGGCTAGATCCCAGCTTTAAAAGCGGTTTGATAAAGTTACCCTTGTGGATTTCTTATCTTTCAACCTCTAGGAAATTTACAGAGTGCTAACATAATGGCGACCATACTGGGGAAGAACTAAACATTGATAATTTCACGTTTTATTTCCCCTAAAAGGAACGTTAAATTTTGAGAAGAAAGTAATGTTTAGAGGTTGATCAAACTTTGTACATATTATTTTCAGACTCGCAAAATTAAAAAATATATATATATAAACCAAAAAGAGTTATGGCTTCCAAGAAAGTTCATACTCGATCTCACCCAAACCCAGATCCCTCGGTAGTGATAGATAACCCCAAACAATTGCTTAGGCGAAAGAGCTTAGTTGTCGGTTCACTGAATCATATTCCCCTTCATAAATCTCCTTCCCTTTCAGAGAAGCTTGTTACCTCTGAAAACCCTGACCTCGATACTGTTCCACAGCGAAGCTTGGTTAGAACACGGTCTGACAGTTTTGTGACAGGAATCGTTTTTGCCCCAACTTTTTTGCAACCCCGAACCCCCGAAGTTTTGTCTCCCACGAAAAAACTACAAATCACCACCTCAGTACTGTCCAGTCCCTCCTCATCCTCATCTTCAGTCGCTACATCGTCGACCATCGAGGTTGCCCTTCAACCTCCTCCACCCATAATGGCAGCTTGATATGCTCCTTTGTTGTTGGTTGCACCGCTACATGCCATGCCCCAAGACTACCAAACAAGACTTCCACAGTTCGATGCAACCGGACCTTTAAACGCCCAACAACATGTGGACAAAATGAATGATTATTTTGACTTGCAAGAAGTTGATGAGGCTGATGTGCAAATGCGATTGTTTGCCCAAAGTCTGACAGGCGATGTCAAGAAATGGTTCAAAGCTTTACCTGTCGCCTCAGTCCCTGACCTTGTTGCGTTCCAAAGACGTTTTCTTGACAGATGGGAGGTAAAGAAAAACCCTCTCCAGATCTTGTCGGAATAGGAGAATATAAAAATAAATCAAGGTGAGACGGTACAAGATTACTGCACCCATTTCAACAACCTGTACAATGCAATCCCAACTGAAATCAAACCTCCACATGCTTTGGCATTGATTAAATTCCCTGATGGATTTGACGCTGACATGTCTTACCAACTAAGAGAAAGAAATTCTAATACCCTCGAAGACATGCAAAAAAGTGTTATTAGTGTGGAGGCCAATTTGTTGGCAAAAAGGGCACGACAGAGATCAGAGAGGAGGGTCTCTTTTAAAGAAGAACCTTCTATGTCATCCTCAGACTCCACATTAGATTCATTTACCCGAGCAATGGAAAGGATGTTCGAAAGATTCACTGTGTCAGATAGAAATCCTACAAGAGACAACCCACCTGCCCCCCAGGTTTGGAACCATAACTTTAGGAGAAATCCTCCTCAGATCAGACAGAGAGATCCTAGGGATCAAAGAGAGCAGAGGGGCCCAGATCAGCAGATTAGACCTCCCCTACAAGAAAACTATGCTTATGAAGTGGGGAAGTGATTGAGGAATTGGAGGACACTCATATCAACCTCATGGGCATTCACGACAACGAGGCTATTTTCCTTACTCAAGAAGAGCAGGAACTCTTTATGCTAAATCAAACAAAGGTAAGTGAAGAAGCCGAAGATGCAGAACAACAGGCCTTCGAGAATTCTATTCTGGAGGTACACCGGTAGTACAATCTGCGTAGCAAGAAGACAGAAGGGAGTTCGAAGACAGAAGGGACTTCTTCCAAGAAGACGATCGAAACACAAAAGATAGTCGAGCCCAAGAAATCCCATGAACCTTCTACTGAGAAGACTACTGAGAAGACTCCTGAGAAAACTACTGCTGAGAATATTCCTGAGAAGAGTAAAGTCGACGCTCCCTTGAAGAAAAACATCACCATTCTGAAAATACCATCACAGCCTGAGGTTTCACTTATTAATCCACCAAGTACATCTGAACAGAAGAATTTGGTGGACAAACCAGAAATGATGAGCCAAGGTAAAACTCCCACACCTTTTAGCCTGGAGGGGGAATTGGCCAAAATAAAAATTTCCATCCCACTTACAGAGTTGATGAACAGAAACAGCTATCGTTCATAGGTGATTAAAGCACTATCCATTGAACCTGACATAGGCACGAAGGCCTTAACCATTGGATCAGTGAATCATTCAGGCACTGTGAACCTTACTGATGATCATCCCGAACTTCTTTTCGGACCTGAAGTAGATGGTAGAGATGATATGGACGAGGTCGCTCCTTTTTACATCAATCTAAACATACACGACTTGATCTTGCATAACTCTATGCTGGATTCAGGTGCATCCCATAATCTGATGCCTAAAGCAGTAATGGAAAAATTGGGACTGGAGGTCACCAGACCATACAAGGATTTACACTCATTCGACTCCAGTAAGGTTAAATGTATTGGTTTGATTAATGACTTGTGCATCACCTTGGTTGAGATTCCTATGAAGAGCATGGTTATGGACGTGATGGTTGCAGACATTCCACCAAAGTATGGAGTGTTGTTGTCCCTGTCTTGGGGGGCTAAGTTGAAAGGAACCCTCCAGTTGGATATGTCGTATGCCACTATCCCAGTGTTTGGGCAACAGAGAAGGCTATACAGAGAAACACTGATGAAGTACATGGTCAGTAGCCAAGAAAAACCGCACAATTACCCCCTTTACTCTGCACATTCTGATTTAGATTCGTTCATCTTGTACAATGATGGTGATACGGAAGAGCAAGATACTCAGCTGATGGAAGATCTATCTAGTCAAGATGAAGGCCCAGAAAGCATTGACGTAGCAAAAATGAAGAATGTGATAACTGAAGAGTTACCCGTTGATTTCTGGAGTATGGATTTTGACGGAGCTGTGAGTAAAGAAGGAGCAGGAGCTGGAGTCTGGCTACATAATCACAGAAACAGGTACTAAGAAAATCATTCCTACAAATTAAATTTCCAGTGCACTAACAATGTTGCCGAGTATGAAGCTTTGATGATCGGCCTGAAGCTGTTGAAAAAAGTTGGTGCTAAGGAGATAATGGTAAGGGGTGACTCTGAATTAATAATCAAGCAGATCAAAGGTGAGTACGCTACTAAACATCCACACCTTAGAGCCTACAGGAATGTTGTTCTTGACACTTTGAGGTGTTTTACTGAAGTTGACTTGCAGTTAATGCCGAGGGGACAAAATATTATGGCCGATGGATTGGCTACGTCAGCAGCCACCTGTAAGATTCCTTTCCGCTCGACTCGCGCATATACTATTGAGGTGAAATGCAGACCGACTGTTCCCGACAATATCAGGTATTGGCAAGTGTTTGGTAATGATGACCAAATTGAAGATTTTCTGCAATGCAAGAATGATTTTGAATGTACAAATATAGATTTAGAAAATGAAGACGAAAATGTAAATAATTCTGATTTTGAAATTGATAGTGTAAATACCATAGATTCAGGAGAATTAGGCGATGACGAATTGGATGTTGATGTTTTACAGTTGAAAATCAATATTTTGCTGAGAGGTCTTGTTCCTTTAGAAGACTTGTTTGACAGTAACGATGTAGCCAAAAAACCAAAAATAGAAGCTCATGGACAAGAAGTAGAGGACTGTAATATAGGGATTGAAGAGAAACCTAGGATGGTCAAACTGTCCAAATCTTTACCCCCAGAACAAAATCTCAAATACATTGAGCTATTCAAAGAATATTCAGACATTTTTGCATGGGGCTATGAATATTTGAAAGCCTATGATACCAGCATCATACAACACAGGATTCCTATAAAAGAAGACCAAAAACCGTTTAGGCAGAAACTTAGGAGGATAAATCCCAAGTTGCTCCCTCTGATAGAAAAAGAAATCAAGAAAATGTACGATGCCAAGATCATAGTTCCACTGTGTTTCTCTAAGTGGGTCTCTAATTTAGTCCCTACACGTAAGAAAACCGGGGAAATCAGACTCTGCATAGATTTCTGAAATCTGAACAAAGTATCCCTGAAAGATAATTACCCATTACCGAAAATGGACCACCTCCTGCAAAAGGTGGTCGGGTCCAGTCGGATATCTCTGTTGGATGGTTTCTCGGGCTACAACCAGGTCTTAGTTCACCCGGATGATCAAGATAAAACCGCTTTTACCACACCATGGGGCACTTTCATGTATGTGAAGATGCCTTTTGGTCTGATGAACGCAGGAGCCATGTTTCAGAGGGCAATGGATATCGCCTTCGTGGAAGAATCGGGTAAGTTTATTGTCGTTTATTTAGATGATGTGACTATGTTTTCCAAATCTGATGATGAACACCTATGGCACCTTAGACGAGTTTTTGAGAAATGTAGAAGGTTTGGGATTTCTTTAAATCCTAAGAAGTGTCTTTTTGGGTTAGAAGAAGGCAAACTGCTGGGACACATCATCTCTAAAGATGGAATCAAAATAGACCCCAGCAGAATCGAGGACATACTAAAGTTAGAACACCCAAGAAACCTCAAAGAACTACAGTCTTTTATCGAGCAAATTAACTTTCTACGAAGATTCATTCCTAATCGGGCCGAAATCCTCAGAAACATTACAAACATGCTTAAAAAGGATGTAAAAATAAAATGGGACTCTGAGTCCAGACAATCCTTCGAACAAGTCAAACGAGCACTCATGGAATCCCCAGTTTTGATCAGTCCCGATTTTACTAAAGATTTCTATCTCTTTTCTTCCGCATCTGAACATACTATAGCAGCGGTGTTACTGCAAAAGAACAGTGAAGGGTATGAACAACACGTAGCTTTCTTCAGCAAAGCATTAAGAGATGCTTCCCTGAACTACAATATCATGGAGAAGCAAGCTTTTGCTTTAGTAAAATCCATAAAGGACTTCAGGGTCTACATTCTCCATTCCCACACCATAGCTTATGTTCTGAACGCGGTAGTAAAGGATATTTTGACACAGGACAACCCTGATGGAAGAAGGGGAAAATGGATTGTTGTCATTTTAGAATACGATATAGAGATTAAGCCCACAAAACTAATCAAAGGCCAAGGCCTTGCTAAATTAATGGTTGAATCTAACTTCCAGGCTCTTGACATTAATTTTCTAGATGTGGCAGATGAACAGGGCGAGATGGCGACTCCAAACGTTAGAGAGGTATTTCTCAACTCTCCATGGTACGCAGACCTTATTTTCGTTTTGCAAAATTTACAAGCTCCCCTTGGTTTGACTAAGACTAAAGCTAGATTTTTAAAGTTGAAAGCTTTTAAATTCTGTATTCTAGAAGGAAATTTGTATTGGAAAGATCATGCAGGCATTCTATTAAATTGTTTACTGAAAGATGAAGTTGATAAAGTGTTGCAAGAGTTTCATGCAGGTGAATGTCGTGTCCATCTGAACTGGAAGGTCACAGCCAACAAAATACTTAGAGCTGGATTTTATTGGCCCACCCTGTTCGCCGATGTGCACAAGAAGGTAACAGCATGTCACCAGTGTCAACTGTTTGAAGGCAAAAGGAAACTCCTTCCTCTACCTCTGAAACCAATCTCAGTTGAGGCCCCTTTCCAGCAATGGGGGCTCGATTTCATTGGAGAAATACACCCACCTTCTTCAGGCCAACACAGGTGGATTCTTACTGTCACCGATTATTTTACCAAATGGATCGAGGCAGTACCAAGCAGGCAAGCCACTGACTCTGTTATTATTAAATTTCTTGAAAATAACATTTTGTCTCGTTTTGGTTGTCCTAGAAAGATAATAACTGACAATGCAGCTGCCTTTCGGTCGAAGAAACTTATAGATTTATGCAACCAGTATCACATTGGTTTGGGGCATTCCACAGCCTACTACCCTTAGGGAAATGGGTTGGCGGAATCTTCAAACAAAACTTTTGTAAATATCATCAAGAAAACATTGCAGGAAAACAAGAAATCATGGCACAATAAGTTGGTGTTTGCTTTATGGGCTGACAGGCTGACCACCAAAAGGCCAATTGGTATGTCACCGTACCAGCTGGTCTACGGTACAGAGGCACTTTTCCCCACTTCTTTAGGAGTCCCTGTCATGAAGTTACTTCAAGAGGTGCAAGTTGAGCCGAATGACTCACAGAGAAGGATCAACCAGATGATCCATTTGCAGCAGAGTAGGGAGGAAGTTTTCAACAAAACTCAGGTCATCCAAGAAAATATCAAGAAGATCTTTGAAAAACGAACTAAGGAGGATGATTTTGAGCTAGGATATTTGGTATTGAGATGGGATGCCAGGAAAGAAGACAAGGGAAAGCATGGGAAATTTGACAATTTGTGTACAGGTCCATACATGATTCAGGCTTTCCGGGGAAACAATGCTTTCTTGCTAAACAACGTTGATGGGTCAGATCTACCAGGAGAACCTGTGAATGGAAGAATGTTGAAACATTATGTACCACCTCAGTAGAAGATTCGAGTTTTCACTCTCCAGTGTACATACCATTTTAATTCTCATTTTCACTTGCATTTTCTGAGTGAAGAACATTAGTCAGTTAGTTGAAGCCCGAAGAGAAGGCCCTAAGCTGTTGATCATTGTTTTTTTTTTTTTTTCCTCCATCTTTCAGAATAAGACCAACGAAGGCTACTAAACAGATATGTTCAGAAGGATAGGAACCAGGATTCTTGGCACTTAATAGGGCAAGTACCATCCCCAGGTGGAGTCGTTGTTATCACCCCATAAATTATGTGAATCAACTGGTGACTGGAATATTATCTGTATCTAGTGTTTTTATTGACAAATGATTTTTCATTCTGCAAATAATTTGAAAAGAAAAAGAAAAAAGAAAGAGAAAAGAAAAAAGAAAAAGAAAAAGAAAGAGAAAAGAAAAAAAGAAAAAGAAAAAGAAAGAAAAAGAGGGCATAAAAGAATTGAAATAAAAGACACATGCAATAATAGTAACTTGGCCATACCTTTCAAGCATGGCCAAGTTCTTTTTAAATTTAATGTTGATAGGTTAGTGAATAAATCTGACTAGATTGTCTAATCCTGGTCAGATAGCCCTTAGGTTAGATTAGTGAATAAATCTGACCAGACTGTCTAATCCTGGTCAGATAACCCCTAGGTAGAGTAATTTATTAACATAATTGTTTAATCTGGGTTAACTGTCATAGAAAGATAGGTTAGCAGGTAGGTTAGTTGCTTTATTTTTTCCATTCCAATAAAACCAGCTTGATGTAATGTTTACACCATGTCTCAAATGCTTAAAAGATTGCTTGGTCTAAGTCCCTTGGTGGCATTATTCGAAAAGTTTGGGAAAAACCCGTAAAAATGATTTTATCCTATGTTTTCCTCGACGCATGTGTTCTCCGCGCCCCAGATTATGTTTCCTGCACATTTCAATGGTTCTGATCGTGGCACTCAGATATACGGTTCACAGAGGATTCCGGACCCCCCCGATCGTTCTGCTTTTAACCAAAGGGGGGGGATCCGGAATTGGTAATAACATTGGCGCACATCTGGACAGCCCAGGGAAGGGCGCTTAAATCAACGGTCCACAATGGATTCTGGACCCCCCCCGTCTGATCTGCCTTTAATGGAGGGGGGGGTCTGGAATGAGTATTAAAGAGCACGCTAAGATCTGCGGCCTGGAAATGGGCGCGCAGATCAACGGTCTAAAAAGGTTTTCGGACCCCCCCTGATGTTATGCTTTTAATCAAAGGGGGGGGTCCAGAATGGATATTCCCTCCGGCGGGCCCTTGTCATAGGTGGCATAAACCTATTGGTCCTGAAGTCTTTTCACCATATGCCATCTGACAACCTCCATCACTCAAGGACGTCATCTTCCACTGATGCCACTTGTTCCACTTGTTCCCAAGTTATGTCTCATCTCATAACTGTTGTCAGTCCCTGTTGTCAGTCCTTTTCCCTTTTCACTCATGATCGGCCCACTATTGTGACTTTTACCTCCAATCCCTAGCCTACACATCACCCATCTGTATGTTTTGGCCACCATCACCTGCCATATCACCCCCAAGTGGCCCGTTGTCCATTTATTACGGGATAACCTACCCGTTATCCTGCTGACCTGTCTCCCGCGCTCAACCGACCCCAGTTTTAAATAAAACTATATTTTTTCCCCTTCATTCACTATTCATCCAATCGCACCAGAAAAGTTTACCTCTTACGCCTCCATTGCTTCTCCGTCACCAGTCAGTCGACCCCACTAACATTGTGTTTATTGCAGGTATTTTCGCAGAGATGGGGCCAAAGCCAAGACTAGCGGAAGAAGAAGAGAATCATTTTCTTCCTCCTCCTGTCGACCTGGACAACATCCCATTGGTTGACAAATACTGGTTGATCGTTGATACCAGGTGTGAATTTGATTTTTTGGACCTCCAGTCATGGCTCCGGGAGGTGTTCCTGGACCAGAGCGATGAAATTGGACTCTGAGAGTCCAATTTGCCCCTATACTTGTTTCCCTAGATCCACCACTTCCCAGAATTCGCCCTCAAATGCCAAGCCCATTATATTCCCGACCAGAGAGTCGTTGTCTCCTCATCCGGAGACGTCTTGTTCTTCATCACTCCCGAAGACATTGACCAAATGATGCAAATCCCCCGTGCCAATTCCGCTTCTCCTTTCAACCTAGAGATCCTTACAGATTTTTATCAAAAAATGACTTTTCCCCAGAGAGCTCAAATATTCGAGCTATTCCTCCCCACCTCCGCTCAATTCCCTTCCACCAATCCACCTTACCTGTCATCCATGTTCTCCACCAAGGGAAACCAAGTCAATTCCTCTCTTTGTGCCCTGTTAGGTTACTATTCCGACCAATGGGTAGATGAGCCCATCCTGGGTTTTCTATCCATTTTCTCCAATGATGAAAAACCCACAACACAGTTTGATTTCAGTACCTTCTTGGTCGACAATATTCACGAACAGTTCGTGAACTTTGGCAGGGAGGGCATGTTTATATATTCGTCCATATTGGCCTACATGTTTGTTTTCTATCAAGCCGATAAATTCAGTTTTTCTATGCATAAAATGGTCGCAGATGGAAGGCCTCAGCCAGTCACAGCATGGACCTCTTTGTTGAAGCGTAACTCTACAGAATACAACTTCAAAGCATTCATTGATTTGTTTTACCACCCTGTGGTAAGCATGTTGAGTGGCAGGCCTGAGCCACGAATAAACGACGAAGTCTAGAGAATTCTGCATCTCTCGGACAACGCAAAGACAGGAGACTGGTACCTGTATCAAAACCACACTGAGATCAGAGTTTTCGGGTGCGAATTGGCACCCTACAAGCTGCCAAAGTATGTGCCGGTAAGAATCTTTGTGTTAGAGTATATAAGGCAGATCATGAACTCAGATGATATCCACTTTGTATCCCTGAAGAAAAAACAGCAGTTGCGGATCAAGGGAAAATTGGCTCCTTCATTTGCAACAGTCGAGGCACCGAGGAAGAAGTTGACAGAATGTTGAGAGAAATGAAATTCTTTTTGAGTTTCCCATGGCACTATGATCCATGTGGGATCATTTCAGAAATGCGGGTAAAAAATAAAAACATCCCGTATGTTCACGAGTACAAGCCCGAGATCAAAAAATTCGCCAATCAGACAGTGTGGGTGCCTGACACCTTGGTCGAAGTGGAACAGTAGGTTCCCCCAACCACTGTACTTCCAACTTCCACACCACAAGTGCCTAAGGAAAAAAGGCCTCGACAGGAAATATCTCCGCCTGTCATGGAGGTGACGTCTGAAGAGTTCCAGTTACATACAAAGAGGCCCAAGACAGTCACAGTTCCCAACCCTACTGGGGAGATAGAAATCCCGCCTACCACAGTGGTCAAACCCGTCATTCCACCCTTCGGGATGGTCATTCATAAGGAAATCACCCCAGTAGTACCGAAGAAATCCTCAGGTTCTTCCCTGGACACTCAGCAGAGCAAGACTGGGCCCAAATTGAGCATCTTCGAGAAGTACGAGATGATTAAGAAAAAAAATCAGAATCTTACCACCAGCACCTATGCTCAGTTTCGAAAGCAGACGTCAACTGTGCAGCACAGGTTGTTGTCTGCATTTGACACAGAAAAGGGTAGGATGCATATGGCCTTCCTCCAAACGCAGGTAGCATACCCCAAGGTAATTATAGACTACAAGAGGGCCACCTTCGAGTTCCAAACAAAGGACGTGCATCCAGCAGATCAGATGGATCTGCACAAGCAAACAGGAGAGATGGTATTCCATACGTTGGCACATGCTTCATCTTCAGCAGAAAAATTTCAGGTATCTCTCAATAACGCTCAAACGCAGCTCAAGCTGGAGAAGATATCTTCTTTCGTGAAGGAAAACAGAATCAAAACTTTGGAGGAGCCGGTCCTCAAGATCGGCTATGATCCTTCAAACGTCAAGGCTGCAGAGGAGATGATAAAGAAGAAAAATGTAGACATCGCCTCCTTGAGGAAACAGCTGAAACTCCCACCTACAGAAGACTCACAGGCGAAGGAGATAGCAGAGAAAGAAGGCGAGAAGTACGAAATGCTCAAACTTCTCATGGAGCAGAATGCCCAGCTCAAAGAAATGGAAGTAGAGATGGAGAAACTACTAAAGGAGAAAGAGCAGTTGAAGTCTATGGAATCCATTCCAATGACTACCATCCCAATCTCAGGTACAAGCACACCAACAGTAACAGTAATCCCCTCTGCAACACCAGTGACACCACCAGAAGGGACAGCCGATCTCGCCAAATCCATGGAGAAAATGAACCTGCAAGAGACAGAAATCAGCAGGCTAAAGAAGGAAGTTGAGAAACTCCAGGAACTCAAAACTTCTTTCCAAACCAGCCTATCCAAAGAAAAGCAGTTAACTGAGCAGCTCAGGAAGGAACTACAGCAGCTCAAAAAGGAAACAGTGGTAGGGAAGACTTTGGCTGAAGTCAAAGAAAATGTATGGACAGACATCACAAAGTCCATAAATGAAATCTAGCCCATGATCCAAATCATGTTTGAGCAGAACGAGTTGGTCCAGAGGAGCAAACAAGCCATTGAAAAGATCAKAGTAGAATTAGGAGATAGACCAACTCAGGCAAATGAGATCATCAAATTYYTAAATTCTAWGACCCGAGAAGAKCTAGAAGAGTTGAAGATCGAGGACAGAACAKAAACCATCCTTGAGGTCAAAAGAGTTTTGACCAAGAGGGGATTATTGCTTCAASTAGAAGAAAAGGTTYAKATCATGGACYAGGGGGTACAWAAATTCTTCAGCAAGATCGAGACTCTCCAGAAGAAAGGTCTCCCAGGTCTGAAGGTTATTAATGATAAACTGATGACACTCCCCGATTACAAAAAGAGACTGTCTGAAGTGTCTAAAGATAGTTCAAAATTTGCTGGCATACAAGGGAGCATCACCGGAAAAGCATTCCTAGACGCTCTTCAGTTGGACATCAGTATCCAACATGAGATTCGATACATTTTCCTCACTAAGCCCACTTTTTCCAAATATACGGAAATGGATGAAGTGTATCGGAGACTGCTCAAAATCACTATGCCTAGTCATCTCAGATGGGAGGAACTCTGCGATTTGCTCAATTAGTAGATGAGTTGTCTAGGTCCATTCACTTGTCCAGTCAGAAGAGGTTGCGCAGGAACATCGCCAATGGCCTACCCCAGAAATTCCACATGCAGTTGAACCAAGTCATCAAGCAGTTTTGATTAGTTAAATTAGTTAGACTAAAAATAGAATGAGCACATCCTGATCAGTTATGACAGGAATGTTTGTAATTTGAATTATAAATACTTCACCTTTCGAGGTATTGAGGGTTGTTGATCTTTACACCTTGACGCTATCAGACTGTAACATTTTTGAAGAGATCTGCCATTAATAAAAGGAGGCACTTTTACAGGATTCTTACATGTATTCACTGGTGACGTTTATTCTCTAAGTTGAATGTTATTCTTGCTTTGTGATCATATTGTTTTCTGAAACTAATATTTAAAAGTAACGTATGTTGCAGGATTTATCTTGGATACCCTGTTTCTGACTTTAAAGATTTTAATGTTTATCTTCTGATGTTTTCAATTAAGAAATTATTAATTTCTTCTTAGTTGAATTTATTTTTCTCATCTTTTCTTCTGTCCATCATTTAAGCTATTAAAGATCCAGTGAGTATATTATCTTGCCCTGTTGAAGTATTCTTTTATTTTCTGGTTTATATCTCATACTTATTTTAACACGGACCCCATAGCCTAATGGAGGTGTAGACTGTCTCAACCAATCCAAAACACTTTGACAACAAAACCAACAGATTTCCTTACCTAGCCTAATATCTAAAATTATAAGCAAACCTAAATCATATAGAGAGATCCCTCTCTGAAGTTGGAAGGGCTAGATCCCAGCTTTAAAAGCGGTTGGATAAAGTTACCTTTGTGGATTTCTTATCTTTCAACCTCTAGGAAATTTACAGAGTGCTAACAGGGCCAATTGCATATATTCTTGCATTACCTACATCCATGAATGTACATAATGTGTTTCATGTTTCATTGCTTGAGAAACATATACATTATGATAATCATGTAATTGATTGGAATGTGATTCAGGTGGAGCAAGAAGGTGTCCTGCAAGTGCATCATGTGTGCATATTAGACCGGAAAAGCAAACAGCTTCGGAATCGAGCCATAGGTCTTGTAAAGGTCCAGTGGACCTGGTACGGTCCTGAGGATGCGACATGGGAGCATGAAGATGCTATGCGGGAAGAATACCCGCATATTTTTGAAAATTTTAAAAATCTTAATGTTGTTGTGTAAAGAGTTGCACTGAGGACAGTGAAAAAATAAGGGGAGGGCATTGTAATACCCCAAGGACGTGCCCCAGTTATATTATGAATTGTAATAATGTTTATGAATTGTAATCATGTTTTGTAGGCTAGTGAGCCAAGTATTAATAAGTTGGTTGGCTTATGTGTTTATTAGGCCGAAGAGCCTAAGTGTTATAGGCCAGGATCATGTTTTTGTATATGTAATTATGCAGAACATTAATAAAGATTAAACATCACTGCGTGCAGAACGACCACGAAGAAAGAGTGATGGGGGACTAAGCTTCCACAAGGTGGGTAAGGGAAAGAAGGGATAATATTAGGGGCTTAAGTCCTTGGGAATAATAATTTATTAGTATTCCAAAGTGGTTTGAATGTTATACTTTTATCCTAAGTTCCTAGAAAAGGGAACGCATACTTGATGGAGTGCATGTAGCTTCATGAGTGACATTTTCCAGCCCAGGCACATGCAATTTAACCCAAGAATTGAGTCATGATGGGGGTTAGTTCTCCATTCAAGCATCCACTATCTGTCTTGTTGTGCATTTTCATCTGATCTCTGCATACCCTCATGCAACTCTAAAACCAGAAAATCGTAATGTTTCCCTGAGAAGCCAACATATCCGTCGTCTGAACCGTTTGAGTCTGTGTTCGACCTCTGCATTGATTCCTTGTCACGCACCCTGAAACCAGTGGAAAACCCATGGATTGAGCCATTTCACCTATGTATCTTGTGAGCCTAGCCTATTTGCCCTTACAGATCCGAGTCTGTACCCAAATTGTCTTTGGGTTGTTGCCTTCTGTTTTTCCTGAGTGGAATTGTGTTGTTGTTATCCTCACCTTGAGGGAATTGAGCTGAAACTGGTTGAAGAAGCGGGTTGTCAGGCCCGTGGTTGAAGAGGTAGGTTTTCAAGCCTATGAGAATCTCTCTCCAGGTGAGAGATTATGTTGGGAAGTGGTTTTCTCCCAGATAGATTCCAGCACCAACTACAGAGATCTGAGAATTCCTGATCTGGCCTGTTGTTGAGACCCAGAGAGGGAGGTGAAGAACCGATGGATTGTGCTTGTGAAGGTGTATACTCCTGGGTGGAATAGACATGTGGGGAATTCAATTCCGTGATTATTGGTCGTAAGAAGGCTCTTGGCGAGAATCCTTCTCGTTGCTCTGTGCAGTTTTCCTGTAAACTTATCCTAGTCTAAGATTCCCTTGCACGGGGTGGAGCTTAGTCCCAGCTCGGGGGTGACCCACTGTTGAGTGTGATGAGAAGTGTGGTCTAAGGCTGGGAGGTTCGAGGAAGGTCTATACGTAGTTGGTGGAGTTACTACAGTTTCAAAGATAAGTATCATTATGTGTTTAATTTCAATTAAAATGCATGTCTGTGATGCTTGTAATATTATCATGTATTCCATTGCAAGTGGAATTATTGTTAATTCTAATTAATTATGTATGTTAGCGGTAATTATGTGTTTACTCTGTGTTAATTCATTTAACTTCATTTAAATTCATACTTTATAAGTGTTATTCCGTGTAGTAGCATTGCCCGACAGTGGGGTTGATGGTCGGGGACGTTACAGAAGCAGTCATTAAGTCTCTCTTTGAATTATTTGTACGTTATGGATTACCCAGGGAAGTAATCACTGATGGAGGGTCAGAATTTACATCCCATAAAATCACGGCCACTCTGTGTAATTATCATATTAAATACAGAGTTACCTCCCCATACCACCCATAGGAAAACAGACAAGTGGAAAGTACCAATAAAGTCTTGGAGGTAATTTTGACAAAAACGGTCTCAACAAACCGTTAGAATTGGTTAGTCAAGCTTCCAAATGCCTTATGGTCCTATCGCACAACATGGTGTAACACTACTGGCTACTTATCATCTATTATATGGCAAAGAACATATCTTTCCAATTGAATTTTAGATCAAGACTCTAAGAATGGCCCAGGAAATTGGACTGGATCTTATGGATGCACACACACAGCGCTTACAGCATATCAATGAGTTAGATGAAGCACGTGTGTTCGCCCTTCAGTGCACAGCTTTTATTCAGCAACAGAGAGCTAGCAGGCACGATAAACATATCAAGAAGAAATCCTTCCAGAAGGTGATTGGGCACTTCTCTACGATTCCATATTTCAATATTTTCCTAGAAAATTACAGACAAGGTGGTTGGGACCATATGAAATCAATGAAGTTCATGATAATGGCACTGTCACTTTAGTTACCATCGACGGGTTTGGTTCTCCCTTTTTCGTAAATGGACATTGGCTATGACTCTACCATCAGTCGCTTTCAAAAGAATCATTTTTCCAAGAAGTAAGTAATGATCCTATTGTTCAAATTTTAGTTGGTTGGGAAGGTAACCCGGCAGCTTCAGTTCCATGAAATTATTGTTCTTCAAGAATTGTATATATTGTATATAGTTTTCTTTAAAGATTTGATTGAGTTTTTAGTTTCTTTTACTTCCTAGGAAAGTTATTATAAGAAAATTGGGAGAACAAAAACCAGAAAAGATGATTGTAATGAATATAATTAGCACTATTTTTTGTTCCTTATTCAAACTTCAAATTTCTCATGTCTCACTTTGAAATACCCATCAAATATAAACCTTGTTTTACATAGGAAATGAATATGTCATGTTCCGCAGCAAAAAGTCAGGCGATTGCACTAAAATGCGTAGCTGTAATAAATAGAAATTGAATGCATGACACTAACAAACCATCCAATACTTCAAGCATTGAGTAAACCTTCCCATAAAAATTGAATGAATTTAGTTGATGACTGATCAATCCTATATTCGCTAAAACAAAAATGTTTGCGAGGAGTTTCCAATTACTTAATTAGATGGCTAAAAATTTGGACATCATTGTTGTCGAACATAACGATTGTTGTTCCCTTTGTTGTGATTTTTGTTCCCTTTGCGGATAGTGTCATTCATTTGAATGGAACAACGGTCGTTCCCTTTGTTGCGATTATTGTTCCCTTTGCGGATAGTGTCGTTGATTTGAACGAAACAACTGTCGTTTCCTTTGTTGTGATTGGAGTTTCCTTTTCGATTCATATCGTTCATTCAAATAGAATAGTTTTCGTTCCCTTTGTCATGATTTTTGTCCCTTATTTCCAGGTAGCATTGTTCATTCGAAAAGAAGCAGTTTTTGTTCCTTTTTGCAGTTGTTCCTGTTGTTGTTCCTTTCCTTTGAAAATAACGATTTTTCACCAACAACACGTCCTTTTGATACGTTTAGCCACTCCTTTGGGTACAAACCACTTGTAATTATCATAGTAATGATTTTTCATTTTCTTTTGTGGACTATCTGTCATACCTTATCGAATTGTTTTTGGATTGATTTCTCTAAATTATATTAATATTGTTCATAATCCTTAACCACCATAATTCATTTCTTTTCACTATATATATACATATACTTGAATGATAATTTTCCTTCATATCATAATAAGGATTCTAGGGAACATTTTTACTTGGCATTCTTACACTTCTTACGCCATCCCTAACTCTTAAGGACTAGATGAGCCTCCCTTATAAAATAAAAAAATAAAAAAACAATGGAAATAAAAATTAAATATAAGTAAAGAAATAAACTTATCCCACAAAGGATAGGGGGTCTCATCATGAGCCAACCTACCATGATCATAATATAATAACATAAGTGACATTCCCACTATGGCTACCACATCGGGGCAATGGTCTTTGGCATTTTTTTCGTCAAAGGACAAGAGGTCTCATCACGAGCCGGATTGTTCACTTAGGTTACGATCTAGTGAGTGGCATTATCGTTATCTAGCTACCAAACCAGGATAGTGGTATTTTTGGGAAAAGACGACTCAAACTATTTATTAAGGATACGGGCTCATCTATGGGTTAAAAGGAAACCATGTCGAGGCTATGGATGCCTTATGGAAGCAGTGGCTCTGCCTGTGGTATGGAAGTTTATCTTAAATATGCTAAGTTTTTTTGTGTGTTCCTAGACTTCCTTTCATAAAAGAGGTTATCATTCTAGTTATATTCAATAACAAGGGAAAGTAAGAAAGTTATGACATGTGGAATATTTATAACACGTGAACAGATTTAGATTACTCAGAAATTTTTTCCTTAAACATTTTTTAACATAGGTATGTAAATTTGAATTTCCCACAAAAAAGTGATTATTGTTCATGATTATCGTTAAAGTGATTTTGAAGGTTATTAATGATTGTTCTCCCAGCGGCGGCGAAGGCATAGTAATTACCCCTCACTTGAACTACCTGTCATCATTACACTCGCACATATCGATGGTCAAGGTCGACCTTTTCATTTATCAAGGGGTAGATATTTTGCACATTTATCGATAGATCATAATGATTGCAATAAATGGGAAAACTCACATTTTTATACACATTTTTTTGTTCTGTGATATTTACCATTCCTGGTAATATTTTCTCAAAAGTTGGTTGAACTAAGTTGCAGATGGGAACGATAGTTGTCCTCATTTGTTTACAGAAGACATGGGCGTCCGAAGTGTATGATGAGAGCCCACATTGTTGCAGGTAACCAACCAAGCAAGGGCAATTTTACATTGTCTGGGGTGGACAGAATATTTCAACAGATTGACAGAATATTTCAACAGATTGCAGGGATACAACATAAACATCACGCTAGCATTTTTCCTGAACTTGCAAAGAGGAGTCTTTGTGATCTGATACATACAAATTCCGGTCACTGAGGAAATTATAGTGGAGGTAGCAGGCATCCCCAACAAAGGCACACAGTGGACCGGGAAGTATACAGCACTCAAGGAGGTTGTGGAGTCCTTCATAGAACCAGGAGAAGAACTCGATAAAAAAGGGAAAGGAATCAATACCACTGCTCTCAGTGAGCCATGGAGGGAGATAGAAGGAGTAATACAAAGGTATATCACATGTGATGGGAGGTATGATGTGGTGAGACCGCGCCACCTCAAACTATTAGCAGCACTAAAATAGAGGTTAGTAATAAATTTTCCATTTTTTCTAAATGCCATGTTTCATGAAGTTGTTGCAAGGACCCAGAAGGCCAAATACCCTGTCAATATAATTAGTAACCATGGAATAGTAAAACTAATAGTGAACAGGGCCTTGAGCCAAACATAAATCACCTGGGGATATTTAATTGAGCCCCTACCAATTGAACAACCCAAAATGCACCATGAAATTCCTCCACGGGGAATTGAGGCAGCCCAGGTAGGAGGAGACAGTGCTGAAATGGAAGTTCCATTACCCCAGCCTAAAATAGAAATAGACCCCATCCAAATGGTAGAAAATCAGACCATACAGGCAGAAACATCAAAGAAGAAGAAAAAAAGAATAATTGTTGTTCCTGGAACCTCTACTGTGAAAAGAAGAAGGGGTAAAAATATAGTCCAACCTGAAAACATTCAGGAAACTATGCAAACAGAACATCCCTCACCTAAGAAAAATCAAGAAAATGCACAGACAGAGAATCCATCACTTGAAATCCTTACAGAACAGTTCTTCAGAAGTTATGAAGTAGAGATGGCTCAAGTACTAGGAAATTTAGGGACATCAATGGCTGAAGACACAGATAGGTCTGGAGAACCTCAAGCACCAACTTCCTCCCATTCAAACCCTGCCTTGGATCTTCCCGATATGGATATGCCATATCCTGAAGATACAGAACATCCAGAACCTCACATTGAGGTAAACATTCCTTTAGAACAGAAAGAGCACCCAGAAGAAATAGGGGAGCAGTCACCAGCTGATCAAGGTGGGGAAGACCTTGAAATTCCCCATAAACAGAAAACAACAAGAAAAGGCCACAATAAAATCAGAAAATTGAAACATGAAACAAGATATTGAGGAAAAGGGTTAAAAAAATCAATGTATTGAAACAACAATTTGGTAGATTAAAAGAAATAATTGGAGAACTAAGGAAGCAGTTGGATAAAGTTGACAAGGCTCATGAGAAGAAGAAATCCAAGATGCCTAGAGTACAGTGAAGAAATCCACTTCCTAGAAAGACAGTCCACACCAATTATGTTGGAACACAAACAGAATTGCATGCTCCTTTGGAAACAATGGAAATAGAAACTCAAACACAGATTCCAACAACAGAAGAAACAATTGTTCAAACTGAAGAAGTGCTTCCTACATATTTTCCTTCTCCTTTGGAAACAATTGACGTAGAGACCCAGAAAGATGCCCCAACAACAAAAGAGACAATTTTTCAGACTGAGGAAGCATTTCAGTCTCCTGAACAGGGTGCCATTATTAATAGATTGGAGGCAGAGCTGGTGCAAACCCAACAAACCCTAACTCAATGCAGAAGTGAAATGGTAACAATGGTAGAACATCATAAAGTTGTCAAACAACTTCAAGTTGTTAAGGTCCTAACCCACACATAGGTAGATCAATGTATTCGGATGTAATAAAGGTCAATATTAATAAGACCTTTCAATAAAATAGAATAAGGCGGATGTAAGAAGACCTAATAGAAGTTTCCGCTTCTAGAAGGATCTTCC
>ML827874.1:79024-93882 GCA_009831015.1 Picea engelmannii
TGGGGGGTATGTTGAGTTGAGAAAAAGGTATAAATATCCTCTTTATTACCATGGTTTATGATATATTCTTAATCGACTTTTCTATTAATTAGAAATAATTAGGAAATAAAATGATTGAAAAGTCTTCTAGAAATGTTATTGAGTGATATTAGATAATTTCTTAATTTTGGTTTGAATTGTTTGATTTCATTGCAGAAATGGACAATTATTGTTAAACTCGGGATAGCTTAATTTACTCATGTCATTGTAATATATAGAGGGTAATGAACCATAGAGATATATTCAAGAAATTTATCCAGGCATTCGGATCTTTGAATTGCTCTGTACAAGCAGTCCATTGTAAATGATTTACCAGCTATGGAATTAATGAAAGCCTTGAGCATTTTAATCATATTTGTGTACTGAGTTTTTAGCAGTAGTACCTTCTGAAGACCATGGGCCCAATCGGAAGGAGTTATTGTCTCAATCTGTAATTGTATCAATTTTATTTCAGTCTGTGATTTAAATTTCTTTGCAACGGTTAAGATAAATGCTCTATTATGTTGATGTTTTTATAAATTGGTTATGATATTTAATTACAGAGGATAGATGTTTCATTTGAAGGTTATCGATTGTTGTTCCATTTCCCATTGTTGTTAGTTTATTGCTTGAAGAGTTCCTCTCATTTTCACATACGTTGTTCCTTTTATTAAAATTGCATTTGTTGTTCCTTTCGCTTAAATTCACATTTGTTGTTCCTTCTTAATTTTACAGTAATTAGTTGTTCTTTTCCAGTAGGTTAAATAATCATTGATAGATTGATTCATTAAGTGTTTTCACATATTAAATTATTGTTTCTTAGTTAGATGAATTAAGAAAAATTGATTGACGTTTTAATTCGCAGTGTGTTAGTGATCAGATTACAATTCGGTTGAGTAAGTTCTTAGTTTCAGAGTTTTTAATGAATGTGTGAGTAACTTGACTATTGATAAACTCAGATTTTATTTAACTACACGATTTTAACCTCTACAACTATATGCATAGACTTTGTTGATATTCTTTAAAGAAAAGACGAATCCTCGGTTGATAAATTAATGTTAGACTAAGGTTGTTTTTAGGACATCTTTAGAGCCCAACAGCCATATCAATATTGTCATCAATGTCATTTTCAATCATAATATCATCGTCAATATCATCATTGAGAACACAATTTTCATCTACATCTAGTTGAACTTCTTCGAATTCTTTGTCTGACATTACATCTACCTCATGCTCCCATGTATCTTATTCTTCTTCAAGATCATCTTCTTTTGCTACATTTTACTTTACAAGCCTTCCTCTTGGATCATATCTAACAATGTATGACCAACCTGCTTTACCTGGAACCTCTGAATAAAATGCATGCTCACATTTGCTTGGAAGAACATAAGTTTATGTACCGGGCTCAAACGTCCTTGTATTAAACATGGTAAAACCATTGCCATGCTCAATAATTGTTCTTTAGGGATCACATTCATTCATCTATAACATGTACCATTTGACCTCAAACAGAGCTTACTTGAAGGAATTAAAGTCACACTCAATTATATTATTCAAATACCCATAGTATCTATTTTTAGATATTGTTGGATGCCTATCACCTCTAGAGGAAACATCAGTGACATGAAAGACTGCAGTTATCCCACTATAAAAGGTTTTCTTCTTGCCATCCAACTTATGTATGCAAAATTTATGTCCATTGCACCACATAGCCTTGTGGTGTTTCAACTGCAATATGCTTGGCATGTAAAAAATGCATTGTCAATGAATAAACATATTTAGAATTAGTAAAAATTTATAAAAAAAAAAACACACCATGACCTAGATTAATATAATGGAAAATAATTGAAACATGATGTGGGTGAATTATATATATGCTTGTATTTTTATGTTTTAAACCATATTCTAAATCAATTTTCCTCTGAGTGAGATTGGCATCTTGATTGTGATGAGCTTCTTTAAGAAATGTAGCCACCCCTTCCCATGATAATCTACCATTACATTGTATATTACATCGATCTATCCATAACTTCATCCAATCAAGATTGTTTGTGATGTATAAATGTAGTGCATCCCACTTTCAACCAACTATATGAAGAAAGAATAAAAATTACTAACAATAAATATTAATAGTTGATGGAAGAATAAAATTTAAATAAGTACAATATAGATAAAATTTAATAATGTAAAGTATTATAGATCTCAACTGCCATCTAATTACCTTTCACTTTCTTCATTCTACCTTTCCCAGCCAATACCTCTCCTTCAAATATGTTGATGGAGTTGACATCCCAAATGCGAGACACCTTCATTCATGTTGCTAATTTAGGAAGATACTAACTAATATACACCAAGGATTGATATACCATATAGCCCTCCACCATAGAACCCTCGTGATGTGCTCTTTGTCTAATGAAGTCCTTCAATGACTTCAAGTGCCTCTCCACCATCCACATTGACATTGTGTGTACGGGTCCTCACATTTCAATCTCCTCAACTTGGTGTATGAGTTAGTGTTCTTGAGCATTGAAAAATGTTGGAGGTAGATACTTCTGCATTTCACACATTAGCCGAGGAATTTATCTCCTCCAATATTTTATATATTCTTTATGGATTTTTTTAGATTACAACCACCTACACATGATTATACAAGCAAATCATAGGTTTCAACAACAAAGTATATACATTTCAAGTAAAACACATGATGACAAGTTCTGCAACAAACATTTTTCTTACCTCATGTATTTTCCAAGATCATATATAAAAACATTTACGTTGTTGTCAAAGTTGTCAGGGAGAGATAGAGGTAGAACATACTGTAATTACAAAAAAGGAATCATTATTTTTTTGAAAAGAAAACAAAATTAAAATACTAAAAAGAAGTATTTATACAAATATAGAAATCCACCAAAATAATTACCTTGATGAAGGTATGCCAGTCATGAGTTTTTACCCCACCAAATTCACCTTTCTTCATTACAATATTCTTTGTTTGAAGAAAATATTGTGGGAAATTTAATTTTCTTAATCACCTCTTTTACAACATTGCTTTCCTACTTTGTAAATAACCATGGAAGACTACTATTTTGGTCTCTGGCATTGCTATTTGAATCAATCAAATTGTGCATTGCATGATTGGCTTATTGAATGTCACTACAAATTTTGACATTTTTGTCTTTGTCATTCCTTCCATAAGATTCTCCACAACGTTTATGTTACATTCTTCCTGATATGCATTGTATCAAACAAATAAGCTATTTGTAAGTGTTCATAGTAGGGCAACCTACTGAATTGTATGGGATAATTTTCCATTCCTCGTGGAATCCCATCAATGCCTTGATGACCTAATTTATGAAACATAACAAAAATAATTGTTATATACGGTAAACATAATTCAATACAAAGAAAAAATGTAAAATATTTTGTTTGATACAAGTCAAATTTCTTAACTTGATGATTTCTATTATATTCCAACTTCCATAGGTGAGGTGGCATTCTTCGTGGTTTTATTGCAGTCTCTTCTTTCTCATTGAAAAGATGTTTTTCAGTATTTCAATACCTATGGTTCTTAGGGAGGAAGTTCCTATGCTCATCAAACACCTCCTTTCCTAAACTTATTGAACGACGAGATTTCATCCTACGACCACAAATGGGACATGCAAATTTACCCTTTGTTTGAATACCTGCAAGATGTGGATTAAATATATGACAGCTATTAGTTATATAACAAGGATTAATATTTAAGAAACAATATGCATAATGTTTTCATAAAATTATATACTATTAAAGTGTAGTAGTGTGTTACATACCACATTTAAAATGTGTTATCCTTGGTACATCATGAATTGTCCATGTAAGTATTCCATGAAATTGAAATTGTTTTTTCCCTATTGGTCTAGAGACGTCGTACATAATGATGCCATCCCAAAAAATTTGTCCTCGTCGATAAGAGGCTCAATATATACATTCATATATTTCACTTGGTACTTACCTGATTGGTTGAAAGTACACATAATTACTACCTTCTATATGTATAAGAAATAATGCAACAGATAAGACAAATGAAATGGAACTACGTAATTCAAACAAACATTTTAAACAAATACTTGTGACAATAATTTCCAACATTGTGTGCTCCCTCTTTATTGACATCCAAGGAGGAAGTTTATTGTTTATAACAAAAATAGGCCACACTTAGTAAATAGATCTAAGCTCACCAAAAGGATTGACACTATCAGCTACCAATGAAAGTCCAACATTACGAGGTTCTTCTTTAAAAATCAGCCATGTTTCTTTGATGTTCCTAAATGAAAAAGCATATGCAGGCATTTGAAGAACATCATCTTAACTTATGTGTCATGCATGGTAATCCATAAATTGTGCTATGCTTTCACACATGAAAAGTCGTTTCAAACATGGAATTATCAGAATATGACGAAGGACCTTGTGAGGAACCTTTTTTGTTACTTGATCGGTTCAATATCTATTGATTTGACATTGTGGACATTTCGTTTCCAATGCATATTGTCCATAATATATAATATGATCATTAGGACATGCATCAATAACCTAATACTCCATTCTGATATATTTCATAATGCCGGATAAATCTCGGTATGTGCAAGGTAGATTATTTGACGGTGGTAAGAAAAAATCACCTAACAATATACAGCATAAAAAATAACTAGTTAATGTAAATAATAGTAATAAAAAATATCGCATCCTTAATGTATTACACATTTATTGACACTAAAAAAATAGAAAAATAATTTTTACCTTTATGTATATGTGACGAATTATATTGTTATGTACCTTAGGATCTGTGTGAGACAAGTGTTTGACAAACCATGCAATACCTTCAAGTTCACCAACAACGTTATAGCTGATAGAATATTTGTTCTTGAGCCTTCATAAAGGGTTTTTGTTCCTTATCAAGCAGAGGTACATCATGAATATCATCAAAGTTGTCCTCATAGATAGGAGCAAAGATGTCCTGGATCAATCTATTTGTCTTATCATCTGGCTCAACAGTATTATTGGTGTCGTCTTCTTCCATAAAAGAATTAACTTGATCATGATGATATTTAATATCCATATGGCCATCTACCTCTTTTGTACAATGATATTTATACTACTACTAGGCACATTCTCCGGTGTCGCACACCTAGGAGGATTTTTCTTTATAATTACAAACAATCAATAAAATTAGAGTATATAACAAATATTAAAATGAAAGAAAATTTTATAAATACACTCAATGAAAAGACAATATATAATAATAAATAACTTACCATGGGAAGATATGTGAACCCCTTAAACGTGCCCATTTATCCAGCAATGTCTCTCAATTTTTTTTCTTACAAGTCTTCTTCTGTTAAAGCCCTTGTGTTTATTGCAAGGGCATTCAAGTTTCGCATTACCCTTTTCCTCCAATGTCGCCTTTAACCTAGAAATCTTCCTTTCATTTTCTTCATCTGTAATTTTGTTATTATTATTTGGCATTGGGATTTCATGTTACAACAAAAACCACTAAAGATGCAATATAAGTACAATATGCAAACATTTTCTTATAGTAAAAATGTCGTCGAACATTGACCCCATTTGCATGTCTAGAGTTAATTAATCCATTGTTGTCATTGATTTACTAAATTTTCATAAGAGTACTAGCCAACAATTACTCAAGAGATCAAAATTAACCATATAAATATAAACATTTTTACCACATAAGCTTCAAAATTTCACTATAAGAAAGTAAGAAAATCATTAAACAGTTATAAAAGAGAACTAGGCCAATAGCAATTGAGTGGACATGTTCATACTTATTTCCTAGACAAATTAAACTCGTGTCCCCACAAAAAATAGTGACTGACCTGGATTAATTAGTTGGGATCCAATGTCATGATATTTAAAATGAGACAAAGAAATATTAAAAATTTCTAACCTTCAGAGTACGCCCAAAATACAAGTTATATAAATCAAGAATTAGATGTGAAACAAGGTCTAGGTCATAGAAAAGAGACTATTACATGCGTTGAACAATAACCAAACAATTAAGCTTTTACAGATGTCGCACCTACAAAAACATTGTCAAAAATTTTAACTTTCATCGAACTTTTGACACGCTTTTACGAGGAAAATAACTCTATGGCTAGGGGTAAACCACAATAGATGGAAATGACTGCAGAAATTCACTCTAATATCAAGTATTCTATATAAACAAATATTATAACAAGACAAGATAAGAATCCTACCTCGTCCAAACGTCCGATGAAGTCCACCGTTGAGCACTTGACCCAAAGCAATATACCTGCAACTAGTCCTCAACAACCAAACAACGCAAGCATATGGTGATAATATATAATGTTAGCACATTCAATAGCATAATCCATCAACATTCATAACAAATACGCCCATGGAATAATAATTCCAATATTTGCGAGATATTAATTGAACGAGAAAAGAGTATTTCTATTAAGATATAAACAACAGAAGTGAATGAGTTACAAACTTTCGTGTCGGCACGGTTCGGAACCAAGAAACTAAGTTCCTTCCAGTTGGGCCTCCACCAAAGGAAAGATCATATAAGAGAGACAATGAAATTCTCAATCAATAAGGGAAGAGCTTGGGGGTTGAACAATGTGTTCAGAATTAAAGGACAAAGGGATGCAGACTCAGTGTGAAGTGAATAATTTCTCTAGAGTAACTTTTCTCTCAAAGTTGAATTATTTCTCCTCTTTTCCATAGCTCGGATTTTTCCCATTTGTAGCCTTCAAGTGGAACTAAAGGGTCAAGTCGAAACATTTCTAGTATATGGAATGCCAAGGATCATTGATCTTGTGACGTGACATGGAAACCTGACAGCATTTTTTTAATTTTGGGCACATTTCCCGGTGTACATGGGTTGTAGTGGTGCAACATGCGTATACGCATGTTGTAATATAGGCAGGGCACGTATATGTGGAAAAATCATGTTTTTAGCTCTGGGATTTACAAAAAGGGACTTCAAGTCTGCATAGGGAAATGGAAAAGGGCTCTCTGTGCAAGATTTCATAGGGTTACGAAAATCTTTCTATAACAGATGCCCCCTAATGTGTGAGGTCATAGGAGTATTTATGATGGCTGAAATACATTATAAGACCCAGAAGTGGAGTAATGGGGGCACAGCTGGAAGAACTAGTTTCTCATTACAATCTGTATTGACTTTGCATACATGGCTGCCAATTTGAATTACACTGCAGATCCATGTGAAAATATACCAAACAACTATTCATGGCCATGAATAGTCAAATACAATTGTGGTTACATGTCAAAGGTTGTCATAGTCACGAACAAGGCCTAGTAAAACTAGTCTCAAAATCAATCTGAAGATATCTGTATACAATGGAGTACAATCTGATATCCCATGATCACTGAAGTCACACAAGTACTGATCCAACGAAAAGGTAGCAACAGCTCAGGAAAGTTGTGACTATAAACTGATGTCTTCAATTCTTCTACACAATCTGCCAAAGGTGCAAGTCTACATCATGTGAATAAAAGAGTTGAGGTTGAACACAATGAGACTTCATTTGATTACTGGTCATTGAGGTATACTGTTAACAAACACGAGACAACCTACCAATGATGAAAGTAGGTATCAAGGCACTGAGTACATTCTTACAAGTGTGAATAAAGGAGTTTGGGTTGAACACTTGAAGAATCTATTAGCACTGAGAATCACCCTCATATTGCAAGAAGATAAGCCCAGTACCCATCAAAAGGTTTGTGAATGTAAATTAATGATTAAAGGTCAAATGGACAAAGATGAGCATAAGAATGTTTTAACACAGAAATCTGGGCTAGCATGCATAAGCAAATGAGGTTTTGTTTAACTTCAGTCAGTGGTTTAAGGATAAATGTGAATAGAAGGAATACTTAGTGAGGAAGGTGGATAGATATGCTATAAGCATCAGACCTTCAAGCAGCTCAGAGGAGAAAAACTCAATCACAAGAACTTCTTGAACTTAAAGTTTAAAAAAATGAAAAACATTCATAGCAAAATTATAATCAAACCTCCATTATAACACAACCACAACATCTCATATGGATCATCCAATCATGAGCATTTCAAAATCAGAGGAAACAATATGATGAAAGGAAACTGACTTCTATTAATGAAAATGTCTCAATTCTCATACATAACCAGAGCACAGCTCTATTTAGTCAAAATATTACAAAAGGGAGCTCTACTCAACCATCTCAACCTCAACATGACATTTTTCTCAAGTATTTATAATCAAAACAGTAGATAACATCTTGAGATGTGAGTTGGCCTTCCTATCCTAAGATTCTCCACAAAAAGATACTAGTTTAACATCTGTGCAAGTGGATCTAACAGACTGCTAATATTAGGGAGCTTGTTGGCAACAACTCTAACAAGATATAAATGTCATGAATTGTTGTTCCTTGGGCGCATCTCCTCTAGTGCCATGTTCTTCAAATTCACATGATCTTCTTACTCTTCTCTCGCGCTGGTTCCTTTGACATCTGTACCTTTGCATAACCTTACTGTGAATTACCGTAACTGAAAGTGGATGATGGCACTAGTAACTTATCATCTTAACTCAATGCGGGCTCTTTACTGGAGCAATTGTCAGCCAAACGTTCAAGGGGAAAATGTGACTGGTTATGAGCAGGAGGATGTGGGGACAAATGTTGAACATAGAGATGAGGTGAGTGGATGCGGAGGTAGATGGGTGATATTCATTTCTTACCTGCTACAAAGATCAATGGCTCTTGTCGATTTGAGATCAATGGTCCACAATTAATTCGGGAGTTCGGGCTTCGGGCCTTTTCAATGCATAGTTCCTACAATCCTTCAGAGTGTCATATCTCCAAAGTGAGAGATCCACCTCCACGTGTCCTCTTGTTTTGGACAGCTGAGATTCACTTTGGGAGTTCGGGCTTCGGGATTTTTCTTCTTCTTTCTTGCGCAATCCTCTGAAGTGTCGTATTTTCAAATTGTTAGATCTACCTACACATGGCCTCTTGATTTAGATGACCGATATTTACTTTAGAACTTTGGGTAATTATTGTTCTAGTGCTTCGCTCTGCAAACCTTGTGGAGTGCTAAGTCTCTGAAGTGATAGATCCAGCGTCGTGTGTCCTCGTTGATGGACGGTCCAAATGAACTACAGGCTTCGGGCCTTCGGGAGTCCTTTACTCACTCAAATTCTTCTTGCTTCCTCCTAGAGTAGGATATTTTGTGACATGTGTCCCTTGCTTGAATATCAACGGCCACGAGTGATTGCATAGACTCAACTCGCTCACTCTTTAATTTCCTTCCCAATCTCCGCAAAGCGAAGATGCTCATTCGTAGTGGGATCGATATCCACCATTTATCTATTGATCTAGAAAGATCAACGATCCTAAGAGATTGCGGGCTCACAACTTGCACAAACTTTAATTTCCTTCCCGATCCTCGCAATGCGAAGATGCTCGTTCGTAGAGGGATCGATATGCATAGTTGGCCCTCGACCAAGTTTTGAGGAAACCTTGGTCGTGTTTGGACCACTTTTGGACTTCGACAGGTTGGTCGAAGATGGAGCACCCAGGCGGAGCTGAGATCACAGATCTCACTTATTTTGAGGGCTATGTGGACACAGCAAAGGGTTCTTTAGGGTTTTGTAATAGGTTATGGGATGTTGTCCCATGGGTTTACCCATGACTAGACCTTATTGTAAAAGTATAAATAAGTAAGAATGTATTGTAGAAATTAGTCAATATATTCTGGTGGCTAAGTGCAAGTAGTTTTGGGTTGTTTTTTGCAACAGAATGTGTATGTGTTAAGTCTTTGTGCTCAATAGAGGAATTGGCTCTATGCCTAAACCTAGTTTTGGAAGGAGGATCTGGTGCTCAGTGCGCATATCTCTTGTCCTATGCGAAGCTCAGCTCTGTGGCTTAGTGCACAGGAGCGGATGAATGTAAGATTCAGAAGAATAATAAAGAAGACAAAGCAATTGGTGGACGTAGCCCCACACTGGGGTGAACCATGTATATCTTGTGTCCTTGGTTTCTTTGTGTTGTGTTATCTATGTTATTGATTTTCTTAGTGCCTTTATTATAATGTATGATATATAGATTTGTTGATTCTAAGTGCTTTACTTAAAGATGAATGAATGCTAGATCTAACTCAGTGTTGTGTGCTAAGTGGTTGAAGTGATTAATCTTTATTGTCACTACGTTAATCTATCTTTGGGTATGTTCTGCGATGTTAATAAAGTTAATGAACTAATGCATTTCACCTTCTAAGTGTTGCTATAATACTCTACAAAGTGTTATTATCACATATCTATGTCCCAGCTTGGTTACAGACACCTGAGTCCTGTAACCCCCCTGCTTCTATCTCGGGTGAGACTTTGCCTGCTTAGCAGGTGTTGCCGAAAGGGTCGGTAGTTAGGGTTGTGTTGGTGCGTTGTGGAAGCGATGAACCCTAGGTTTGCCCCTATGCCAAAAAATGGTTGTGTTGTTGGGACCTGAAACTATGATTATTAGGAACTGAAGTAAAGAAAAGAGAATCTTTGTGCATAGATATGTTGCTGAAGTGCACAGTACTCTACTTGACTTGTGAAGCTCTGTGCTGAGAAAGAGATCTGATATGAAGAAAGAGGTAAGATCTTAAAAGAGGTAAAGCTTTGTGCTTAGATAAGAATAAGATAAGTGGAAATTTTTATTTCAAATGCATGAATTTAGGTATGTTTAATAGATGTTGTCCTAGTCTGAAGGTTAGGGTGCAGTTGGAAGAAAGAGTTGATCTAAGTAAATTTAATGGAAATGAAGAAAGATATGTTATTCCTATGCATAGAAAGATTTTTTGGACTAATAAGTGGATGCAGGAACATAGAAAGAATTTTTGCAGAATGCAGGTCCAACACTGTGATCCTAGTGTGCAGTACATAAGAGGTTGGGGAACATACAAGAGGAAAAGAGGATTAACTTTTTGTTATAACTACAGAAGATCGGGACATATTGCTAAGGAATTCCATGGTACAAGTCCTATTTGTCTTTGTTGTAAATCTATTGGTCATGAGGTTGAGGATTTCCCAAGGATGATTGCTAAAGTTGAACAAATGAACATGAGACAAGAAAAATATGAAGAAAGTCAAGAGAATAAGAGCATGTAAGAGAATCATAAAGAGAAAGAATCAGAGAAAGCTCAGACTATGTTATTAAAGTTGAAAGAAACGATGGATGTTCACAAAGATGTCAGTTTACCAGAGATCTTGAAAGTAAAATAGCACATAAGTGCAAGAATAGAAGACTTCGACATAGACTGTGTCTTGGATGAGGAAACACAAGTGAATATTATGACAGAAGGCACTTGGGAAATTTTTGGAAAGCCTATTGTGGTACCTTCATTGGGAAGTATAGGCTTGTTCAAGGGTAAGATGATAACCTTATGTGGAATATTTACTAATGTACCTATTATTATTCATGGAACATCGACTGAAGAGGAATTTGAAGTCATTAAGTTTTTTCTGTTCTAAGACTTTTGCGACCATTGTTTTGATCAAAGAGTTCTTTCGGATTCATCGCATAGGTTTTTTTATTTTCGACGTTTCGGACCAAACTAGTGTGGTCCATCATCAGGAAAGCGTTTGTGGGAAATGGAGGAAAAAAGGATATAACAGGTATATAAATACTTGAAAATTTTTTATAAGGAGCCGACTTATTGAAAATGAAATCAAGAATTATAAAATTTTAGAAATAATAATTGTTTGTTTAAATAATTAATTATTTGTTTGTTTAATAATTAATTATTTGTTTGTTTATTATTAATTTTTATTTAATAAGAGCCGACTGGAAAATGTTTATAAATTAATATTTAGAATTATTCATATTGGCTAGGGTAGTGATCCAATTTTGACTAATTTTCAAAATTAGTCAAAATTGGATCATTAAGTTGGTTGAGAACAACGCCCCTTTCCCACTTTTATTAGGTAAGCCTTGGATTGAGAAGGATCAAATCAGAAGGAAAAGAGAGGAAGAAGATACAGAAAAGAAAAAGCAATAACTAAGGGATTTCATAGTTGGAAAAATAGATCTACTCGTAGAAGAACGAGAGGATAAGTCGAAGCAACAGAACAAAGTAACAGCGCAGGAGCAACTGAAGGAAAGAGAATTAGTTGTCAAGGTTGAAAGAATGCAAGAAGGTTTGAAGGACCTATCCATGCAAGAAAGAAGTATATCCACCTAGGAAGTATTAAGAGAAGGGATATTAACTTCATACCCTTTGAGGGCACATCAGCAGTGCAAAGACACCACGCTAGGAGAAGATAAGAATAAGAATGGAAAGAGGCATCCAGAAACAGTTAGAGAGACTCAAATCATAGGAAAGAAAGCAAGGAAACTCAATAAAAAGAAAGCTAAGATGGAAAATCTACAAGAAGCTACAGAGAACAGATGGAAGACTTCACATACTAGAACCTCGCAGGAGGCAGGTTTGCAGGATTTGAACTTCGCTGGAATAGCAGGACCGCGTAGAATGGTACTTTGCCCTGGCGAAGCTATATTTGGAGGCACCCCGATCATTAGAACAATGCTCTGAAACAGCTAGGAAATGCATTTATGGGTGGATGGATCGCTCTTGGGACGTTGAGACCGTGCCATAACAGATAGATTCACATTTATGGAAGCATCCATGCCCGTTGGAAGAATCTGTTACGAGGCCCCACTTATTTAACTCGTCGGACGTTGCGTCGGGACTACTTTTTTCCACCCGTGATTAACTGAGCTAACATAGAATTGATTGTGTGTCAAGTTGTTTTATCATAAACTAGACGTCGATGTTTGTTTGTCTACCCCTCTTATCTGTTCGCCTACCCTGACCTATCTATTTAACAATGAGAATGTCGGGTGAACCTACTAAATTAGAGAAGTATGTTGAGGATATCTTCAAGAAGCTAATGGTTGATAAACCGTTATCTGAAGGTGTCCAGGCTTCGTTGACTAGGGGACTGCAGGCTTCCAGTTCAACTGGACAGTATTCTAGCCGTGTTAACCTCGTGACTGAGAAACGAAGTAAGCATCGTGGTGATCTGGCTAATGTGAAGCAGATCCCGTCGATCCTACCAGAGTACATTCTGCCTTTGGCTGGCACGGTTAACCATGACAACATTCCATGAGACTATGACTACACCTTGTTCACCGCATACATTCTGAAGGGAATACACGTAGTCAGGAGCCAGTTGGGACAGATCCCACTGTTGAAGAACAACAACTTCAACCTAGGGGATAGGAAGAACTATGCTATGCTCGCACCTCACCGATACTTGATGAAGTCAACTGGGAAGAAGCCTTGCCTCATCTCCCAGTCTTGGATTAAGGGACTGGTGCAGTCAAATATGTTAAATGTGATGAAGATTCCCCATTTTGATTGTCACCAAGAGGCTAACGCTTGCGTTAAACTCCTATTGTCGTACTATCATGGCAGATACTCGTGGCTCGACCGAGGATTACTGTGGATTCAGTGTTGATCCACCAGATTATAGGATTAAGCATGAAGGGACCTGACCCTCAACAGTTTTATCTAGGGAAGGCCTCGGACCGCTCCCTGGCATAGTGCATCAAGGAAGCTTATGGCAAAGTTGAAAAAGGAAATCGAGGCTACAAGGTAGCCTCTATATAGGATGGAACAGTGTGCCTCACTTGCCAACTCATAGTTGGAAAGCTCGTCAAAAAGAACTGCCCCACACAGGTCACCGGGTTCGTGGTGGACCTTGCAGGAAAATGTGTGGAGGGAATGCAGATGAATTGGGCGAGTTACCTTGTCAATGAACTCGAGAAATATTTTTGCGAAGCTTGGGATTTGGGATACTAATTCCACTTCAGCTGGCTGATCATTTTGATCACATTTTTCTCTTGGAAAATTCCTCAAGGAGCCACCTTCTCGAAGGTCGAACCATCGGAGCCATTCGTCACTAGGTTTTCCACCTTGTGGTACACTAACAATATGATGAAGCAGTGGTAGTCAAACATTGTGTTTCATTCCTATTATCAGCAACTGAAGGTGGCCATTGAGTCATTTCTATGCATGACACCACACACTTTGCACCAGTATAGACCGATAGAAAAGTTCCATGCAAATCTGCATTTCATCTATGTCATTGCGCGCAAAGATAAGAACAAGGAAGAGTTACAATCGTACTATAAGCTGACAGATGAAGACGTGGAGAAAATCACCAAGGAATGGCCAGAGGAGTTCCTTGTACCTGTTGTCAATGCAGAAATCTCTGACACTGACATCATAGGAAGCCCCATGGTCACCTGAGTTGAGCATGTTAGACAATCTAGTGGGACAAAGAAGAAGAAGAAGAAGAGGGAAGAAGTCTAGGATATAGAGATCGATGAGGAGGACAACGCCTCTGAAGAAAATGGATTTGGCTCGCTAGGAGGAGGAGGAGATGGAGCATATGGACAAGGAGGAGGGGATGAGAAAGGAGAAGGTGAAGCTACACCACCAAAAGATCCCCCTACTAAAACAGTAACACCACAGAAGAGGATTTTTTCTCTGTAGAAACCTTCAACAAGAAAGAAGATGCGTGCTAGTAAGCCCCAGTTAGAAGCAACGCTCACGGAAGATGACATCATTTTGGTCCACAGAGCTATGGAGGATGATTCCGAGGACATCTTGCAGAGATATGGATCGAAGTAGGAGGAGTTGTATGGAAGGATCGAGAAGGAATTTAAGGAAATAAAACAAGTTATTCGTTTGGTCTGCGCAGTACCTACTGCATCATTCTCGTCACAGATTGCAAAATTGGGGGATGAACCAGCCCAATTGAGGAGACTAGAAGATGCGA
>ML827874.1:106310-126828 GCA_009831015.1 Picea engelmannii
CATGGAAAGGAACATGAACAAGACTATCAATATACTTGGAGGCAAAGGAGCAACAATTTTTGGTCTACTTAAAATCAAGGGAGAAAAAAAAATGAAAATACATGGAATCAAAGGAGAAAATACTACTATGGCACATGGAACCATAAAAATATATCTCCTCTGACTCATATCTCATATGGGTGGATAGATGATCAAGTATGACCTAGTTCTATGCAATTCTCAACAAATATTACTATTTGGTTTCGTCACATGCTTTGAGGGTGAAGGATTATGAAGGGAAGGAATGTGTTATGTACTTGTAGCCTTATATACCATGCCATTGATCATGTATTATGTCATTGGTATTTGTGTATGGTTATAAGTTAATATTGTAATCCCTAGTCATTAAGTATGAGAGGACATACTTTCCTTTCATGGAAACTAGGTTCAATATATTTGGTCAAAATTAGTAGCTTATACAAGTAAGCAGCCTCCACTATAAATATGTATTGAATGTTAGAGAAATTATAAGTATCTTGAATTATTTTAGTATTTAACTTTCCATTGTTGTAATTTGGAGTAACCCTTCCTTAATTCCTTAATAATATTGTGTGAGTGACCCTACCTTAAAGGTCTTTTGAATCATATATTGAATTATCATGTACATTGGTAACTTCATAAATGTCTTATGTGCATGTATGCTTATTGATATGGATTGGATAATTATATTACTTTTCATCTATCTCACTACTTTTTGGGTGGAAAAAATGGAGGAATCAACTTGCAGGTCCATTTCAGCAACTGGTCAAAATTTGGAAATTTGGTTCCAAAAAACAGTCAAAAATCTTTTGGAGTCATTTTCAGGCATCAAATGAACTTTTTTTTCCAAACTTTACTATGGAGGAATATTCTAAATTATACATGTTGATACCTTTCCAATGGCACATATCGTTCATTAATCAGATTTCGTATGAGAAAATTATGCCTCCCACATGTTGACCTACCATATTGATCACCATGGTGCAAGTGGATGCCACATCATCCTCCATTACTTAGACATGTGAGTCTAGCCACATAGTGGATTTTATAATAAAATTATAGAAGGTACAAAACCTTATCACAATTGAAGGTTGAGGAAGTCAAAAACCTATCCCTAGATGGCTATTTATTGTGGTGGGAAATCCCCCTATGGACTAGCATTTAGGGTTATATTATGCATGCAGATAAGACCGAAAGAATCCTACTTTCTACCGTCGTCCCAGACTTAATCCCCATTTCTTTCAAGCAAATACATGGTTAAATGAACATACCTTGTTCTGGACGTTCGATGTTGATCCTTCTTCACGCTTGATCGCTTGCTAGCAGCTATCCTCCCAAGACTGAATTGTGTACAAAACAAGCAACAAACTCTACATGCATTTGTTCTACAGATTAATGGGTTAGAGATTCAAACATATATTCACTACGCTATGAAGAAATCATATAGTGGGACGGGAAAAGCATTTCTTTATTATTAACTTTAATGAATCAACTTACAATGTCGAGACCGGCCACTGCTCCACGAATCCTGATCCTGGGCTCCTCTTCAAATGTCCTCCAACTTCTTTGCTTTGTATCTCTCTTTGCACAAGGATTTCTAAAGGGTTGGGACAATGGGAATGTGCAATTGGCCAGAGTTTCTTTACTCTTATTCTCCTCCTCCAAATGGGACCCCTAACCCTTCTTTTATAGGCTAGAAGAAGCTAGGTATTTGGACGAACCCTCGGCCATGCATGGCCAGGAGTTTCAATTAACTCACCCAAAGCTGTGTGTTTCGTAGGTAAGTTTCCTTTTTTCGTTCTTTTGTAGGTCCACACGGGTTGTTTTAGGTCAGCTAGCTTGTACATGCGTGCAGTAATGGAGTAGGGCGCGTGGGCCCTTATAAAAGAGGTTTTTTAAAGAGTTGTTCAACAGTGCTTTGGAAAAGAAGGATCTGAGATGGCCTGATGCCAGGTAAGCATGTATGGTGAAAATTAGGGTTATAATAGATGCCCCCTAATGTGTGAGGGCAGAAGAGCATCTGATGGCCGAAATACATTACCAATCTTTACTGATGTGCCGAACAAGTGAGCCCAGGGACCAGGAACCGGGAGGCGTCGTCTGCAAAATAACAAATGTCTCACCAAGGTGGGCATACCCATGCTCGAGATAGAATAGAATCATGGCTACCAATCAAATACATTGTATATCCATGTCAAATAACTATATAAAGTGTAGCTGCGAACAATACACAGCGGAGCTACATCTCGAAATCAAAAAGATATACATATAGAGTATCCATCTTCTAGAAGCTGATACGGCCTAATGGCTGGAGATGAGGTCTTCAGAGCTCGAGAAACAACTTCAAAATCTTAAAAACTCAGGTAGGAGTGTAATATGAGTGTATGACTTCACTACCCAGAGGTCTTCGACGGCTTGTCGATCATGGACTAGAGAATCTTGATGATCAGACTGAAGGCTTCATTGATTTCGAACAAAGACTTGATTGGACGTTCAGGATGGTCGAGTATGAGAGCAAGAGACAAATTGCAGAGGGGCCGACTCAGGATTGGTAGAAACTTCCCTTGGACAACAGCACGACAAATGATGAGACTTAGGCAGCATGGCATTAATCATAAGTTTACGAAGCAGGAGGCAACGCAAACTCTCCATATGTTTGGAAGAATAACCAAATGGAGGAGGACACAACTCTATGTAGTGAGAACAACTTCCTAAGGTCGTACTACATCCCATAGTTTGACAAACAAACGGACAGATGTGCTTTATCCAAGGGAAACTCATTATGATGCCAATAAAGAAAATACTTTTCCCTTCCTCTTTTTGGGGTATATTTGATTTTTTTGTCTTTTTCAATCATTTTGGAAAAAAAGAATAAAGGAATGTTACGTTACAATGGAGGAACGAGTGTGACAAACATACAAGTTCAAGACACAAGGACAAGACTGATGTTCAGAATAATGATACTCGGGAAAAATCCTTCGAGGGCCAAAGGTGTTAAAACGCAGAAGCAAAGTGCTACAAGGCTGGTGTATAAGGCATGCAAACGCGGTTAACAAAACACACAATGGTAATGTCCTTTGATGTGAGTTTAACGAGCCCAGAGAAGGTAAGCTTGGTGGTTTTTCATATTTAGAGAGTCTAAAAAAACATAAAAGGAGACTCCATTGGGGTACCTTTTTTGAAGATAGTCTAGTCGGTTCAAAAAAGGGGTAAACTAGTGCCAACAAGACGTCTATTCAAAACCATTTTAACAAGTGTGAGAAAGACAAGATCACTCAGCCATTTTTTCATTTTTAAGGAGTCTGAAAAAAGCTTAACTATGGACTCCGTCGGGAATTTTCTTCTGGACCAGTTTAACGAGTGTGAAAGAATAAGGTCACTCGATGATCTTTTCAATTTTAGGGAGTTTGAAAAGAGCTTAACTATGGACTTCGTGGGGGTTCCTTTTTCGTAAGTTTAGTCCCTCGGGCCCGAAAAAGGGGTGAAATTATACCTGAGAGTACTCTTCTAGAGAACTGAAGTTCCATAGAGTATACCTTTGTCCGTACAATTGACCGTCTAGACCGAAAAAGGGGTAAACTACCTCCAGACAGACGTGACTTCAAATTTCAGTTTAACGAGCGTGAAAGGTCACAAGATCGCTCAGTAATCTTTTCATGTTTAGAGGGTCTAAAAAGGGCTTAAAAGGAGACCCGTTATATCTTTTGGGAGTCCTGAGGGTGAGGTCAAGAGCAAAAAGGAATCATGCAAATGAGGCTCAAACTCGTAATCAGGAAAAACTACAAGGACTCCGAGCCTACAGTGATTAGAGACAACATGGATACCATAATGCAACCATGATCTACCTAGGGCATCCATGTTCTAGTAAGCTCTACCACCAATTCATGACACTTCTAAAGTAGCTATGATGGTTCTGTGTCACAACCTGATGGGATCGATCATATGGCAAAAGAAAAAAGACAACGAGATACAAAAGTTAGGGTAGAAACCTAACCTACATGCTCAAGTTGATCCTTGAAAAAATTTGTCACGGATCGTCGAAAATTACCCAAAACTCCAAAAAACTGTCCCGATACCCGATCATATCCCTCCCGTGCAACTCCTGAATCACTCTAAATGGTTTTTGGTTTAAAGAAAATGATAAGGGAGGCCAAAAAAATGACAAAAAGAGGCCAAAAAGTCTATAAATAGAAGTTGGCAGCTCATTATGACCATTGTTGATTTGGAAATTGACTGTGGAGCCAAAAGACCCCCTTTTATAAAAGTGGCGATTCTGGGAGCTACAGTGGAAGAAACGAACTTATGTCTAGACCAAGTAAGTACAAACTCTCTTAACTTGCATTTTAAGTCTTTATTTTTTCATTGGGTTTCATTTTTTAGGGGGGCGTCGACCTTTAAAAGGTCAGCCCTAGGTCCATGTGGGTTGTCTCAGGATAGGCCGCATGTACATTCAGGCAGAGTAAACTATGCACGCGTGTACACACAACTGTCACTATTACAGCTCGCATGGACCCCCTTATTGAATGAAAAAGGCTTAAAAATCAAGGGTTAACCCTCCTGAACCTTGGTGTTTTGCAGGATGTATGTCCATTGGAGAGAAAGAGAGCATGAAGAGGTTAGTGAGTTGGTCAGGGAAGACCCCAATGTTGTGGCTACTTTGATGCAATGTGGGTTACTCAAGTTTTTCCTATGTCCTTTTATGCGGGCACAACCTAGGCTATTGAACGCCTTGGTTGACTACTAGCATCCGGATGCACAAGCATTCATGTTAGAGGGGCATTCACTGGTGCCCACAACCGAGGACATTTATTTTTTGACTGGCCTCTCCCGGAGAGGGGAACCAGTCAATTTCTGGACTTTTCCTTCGGGGCCGCATAACATAGCGGAATTGATAGGTCTATACTATGTGGATGATACAGACCACTCGAGCTCGCAAGTGCCTATAAGCAAGATCACTGACTTATCGCTACAGGCGATAGTGTTGCTTATTGGACGAATCACTGGCTCTGTGGCTCTACATCAGGCGTCCCATGCACAGATGAACTGTGCAGTCCAGTGCTTAAATGCACAATTTTTTTATTGGAGGACCACATTGCTTGAGTGTATGAAGAGGCAGTTGACAGATTGTCGTTTGCGGACACAGAGGAACTTTTGGTCCGGGACCATTCTGTGCTCGTTCTTTTTTGAGAGAGTTTCGATTTTTAGTCCTCGAGTAGTGGTATGAAGACATCAGGCCTCTCTTTCTGCTATGTGTAGATGGGCAGTATTACTGCCGCAACAGGGTGGCAGAAGGACCAATGAGTCCTTTGACGATGACTTATTCGCGTGGTTGTCACGACAGATCCCGGTTATAGAGGATTACCCCTATGCCGGGATTGATTTCTTGAGAGACCCTAAGATACCAATACCTCCTGGTGAGGAGCGAGGGGAGACGGGTAAGTCTCCACCTATGTAATTTTTATGTTGTTTTTGTTCTATATATCATTTTTTTGTTATACCAGAGTATTTGACGGATATGTGTTCATTGTGTGCAGATGTGGGACCAGTGCGACCAGCTGACTATGCGAGGAACAGACATCGTCCTCGGTCAGGGGCTGCACCTGCCGCCATAAGGGGACCAGCAGTAGCAGGAGATATTCCAGCCGGGGAGGCTGAGAGGGTATTGAGACGAGTCGAGTGGAACTTTACTGTGCTCACTCGCACAGTCCCTATGGAAGATATTGAGGACCTGCCACCATCTATGCAGCCTCATGTAGTGGGGGAACCACGGATGTGGGTCCGGTTGTTTCGGTGTTTAGCCAATGCTGTGGATCAGTATAACAGGGCCCACAGGCCCTGACCTTAGCTAGACATTTTCACGTGCCACGAGCACTACTTGTATATTTGTTTTAGGACATAAGCCTTGTGACTCGTTATTAGTCATATTTTTGAGGCACTTGCATCCATCTGTGTACTCTGGTTGCTTTATGATATTATATATGGTTTTTATGTCTTTTGTGTCTTATGGATCATGTGTGCAAAAAATGTATTTACATGTTTATGTGAATGTTCTTTCATATGTGTGCAAGATGCCAATCTAAAATTTGATTAGATAGAGTATCTGTAACTTGGTTTAATCTCCTAGGAACATGAAAATATGTAATATAATCAAAGTTTCATTCTAAGAGAATTACCCTAAGGAATCATCGGTGTAAAGTTGGATCATGAACCCGGTATACTCTGTTTAACTGAGACACGACCAGCTGAGCGTCGAGATAGACCCAGAGATGATAGATACTAAATGACAAAGCGTCACGAAGAAACTCAATAACTGCACTATACTGGGCGACATTGTTTGTGGTGTCACCTAAGCATATACCTCTGGAAGATAATAACTGGCCTTGAGGTGTAAAGATTACCCAAGTTGCGGAGGCAAGCCTCCGAGTGTGTTGACTAGCACCGTCTTCATACCCAACAAACACCTCAGAGTCACTTGACATCTACCACAGTGACGAAACATAACATCAACGACGCATCCATAACACTAAAAAAAACTAGAAAGTAATAGTACAAAGACTATACATATGTTACAAAAGGTTACCCGCAGTGACCTACCTATGAGTAATACTTCTTGAGGTAGAGCCCATTTCTAGTCTTTGCCAAAGCATTCCCTTCAAAGTAAACCAGACGATAAGCGCCCTTTTTTAAAACCTCTTTTATGATGAAAGGTTTGAACCACATGGGTTTGAAATTCCCTGCCCCCAAGGGGTCCTTATCTTGGTCATAGACTAGGACAAGGTTGCCTTTGGAGAAAATCCGAGGACAAACAGACCTATCATACTGACACTTGACCTTGTATTTGTGAGCCTTGTTGGCCAGGGCCGCATCACGACGTTGCTCATTGAGTTGCTCAAGGTATACTAATCGTTCTTCAAGTGGAGAAGTGTCTGGCAATAATTGTACTGCCAACTTTAGAGATGGTATCTTACATTCGATAGGCAAGACTGCCTCCAACCCGTAAATGAGTTGGAAAGGTGAGAAACCGGTTGCAGTCTTAACAGATGTTCAGTAAGCCCACAATGTTGAGTATAACATCAAATTCCAATTTGACTTGGTTGAGTTGATCGTTCGTTGTAGAATGGTCTTAAGAGTTTTGTTCACAGCTTCCACCTGACCATTTTCTTGGGGGTAGTAGGGTGACGAATGTTCCTGTCGTAACCCAAGCTTTGATGTTAACTCGGTCATCATCTGGTTTTGAAAGTGACTGCCATGGTCAGTGACAATCTCCCTTGGGACACTGAACCTTGCTATTATTTGGTTGAATAAAAAGAGAGTTGCAGTCTCTCCATCATATTTAAATGTTGGCATAGCTTCAACCCACTTTGTGAAGTAGTCTACAACTACGATGATATAGCGGTGCCCCCTTGCTGCAGGAGGGTTTCATGTAGTGTAATCAATCCCCCACTTGGTGAAGGGACCAACTGTGATGACAGGAAACATGGGAGCAGGATGTGCCCTCATCTTCTGAGAGAAGATTTGGCACGGGTGGCACTTCTTGACCGATTCGATACAATATTTGATAAGTGTCAGCCAGAAGTAACCTTCTCATAGAATCTTTTGGGTTGTTGCCAACCCAGACAAATGACCGCCACAAGCTCCGGTATGGAAATAGTTAAGCACGATAACTGCTTCTTCATGAGTGAGACATCGACGTAGGATGTAGTCTACACCTCTCTGATACAATGTATCATCGAGTATAAGATAATTCTTAGCCTGATGGCGTATGCGTCGACACTCATCATGAGAAGCAGTGGTGGGGAACTTCAAATTCTGGATATAGATAAGTATATCTCCATACCAAGGATCCGAAGAGGTGATTAAAAACATATCTCCTCTGATAGGTGACTCTTCGGGCACAAGATCACCTGACTCGACCAAAAGTTCTGAAATAATTTCTGCAAAGACCAGTGACTTTTTGGATTTTGTTTAAATGAAATCTAAGTCAAACTCCTGGAGGATGACTATCCATCTACTAATCTTGCCGCCTATTACTTGTCGTGTCAACATGTACTGAAATGGATTTACGACAGCAATGACGGTAGTCTTGCGAAACAGAACATAATGACAGAACCGTTGAACAGCATGGACTGCTGCCAACGCAAGTTTTTCAATATGAGAATAATTGAGTTTCGGTCCTACAAGGCCTCGGCTCAGGTAATAGATGACATATTCTGAGAACAAGTCATCTTCCTGAACTAAGACCATGTCAATGGTTGACTCTGCTATAGCCAGATATAATAAGAAATCCTTGTTATAGTTAGGTGGTCGGAGCAGAGGGGCAGTTGTGAGTGCATGTTTCAATGCGGTGAAAGAGCGTTGAGCGGCATCGTCCCAATAAAAAGGAACGTCTTTTTTAAGTAAGCGCATAAAGCCCTTGGTGATCTCGGAGTAGTTAGCGATAAAGCGTCTTAGAAAATTCTCCTTGCCCTGGAGACTCTGAAGTTGAAGGATTGTGCGTGGGGGGGGAAACTGAATTATTGCCTCAACCTTGAGAGGATCGACCATGATCCCTATTTTTGACACTATGAAACCTAACAATCATCCTGATGTTACGCAAAAGCTACACTTGTTTGGATTCAAGCGAATCTGGAAGTAGCGACAACACTCAAAGATAAGTCGGAGGTGTGTGAGATGATTCGTTCTCTTGTGAGATCGAGATGCTAAATCATCTAAATAGGCCTTGACTATATGCTTGAGGTCATGGAAAGAAAAAGACATGGCCCGCTGAAAGGTGGCTCCAGCATTTTTGAGACCAAAAGGCATCTTACGATACGCGAATGTACCCCATGGACAGATGAATGTCGTTTTGTGCTAGTCTTCAGGTTTGATTTGTATTTGATTATATCCCGAAAAACCGTCCATGAAAGAGAAGGCCTCGCAACCCGCACATTCATCAATTATCTAGTCGATGAATGGTGTGGGAAAATTATCTTTGGGACAAGCCTTGTTCAAATCATGGAAGTCTGTACATACATGAATTGTGCCTTGTTTTTTATTGACCGGCATGGGGTTTGACACCCATTGGGTCAAATGGATAGGATAGATAAAACTGGATTTTAGTAGTTTCTCAACCTCAACCTTACTGGATGCTACTTTCTTGGGGTTAACTGGATGAAGCTTATGATGGACAGGCTTGGCATCTAGATACGTTGTGATTTCATGTTCAACTATTTTTGGATCGATGCCTGGCATTTCCTCATAAGACCAGGCAAAAACGTCGCAGAATTATTTAAAAAGATCTGTGTAGATTTGAATCTCTCCAGGGGAGTAGTTAGCTCCGATGAAAACATTATCCATGACGCCAGGGCTTCGGGAGATATTGACCGGTAAGGTTTCAGCGATAGTTTCCATATTACCCTCAGCATAAACCTCGTGTGTAGCTAAGGGATTAATAAGACAAGACCTATCTCCCGTCATAGTCAAGGTGAATTCTCCAGCTTCGATTCTGCTTAACTCTGGGAGGAAGTATGATTTGTGATGAAGATCTTCCCAGGGTTTGTTTGGACTAGTCATTGCCTCAATTATAGCTTCATCAGAGGGCAAGACTAATTCTAATGAATCAGTGTGAGCGAAAGAACCCTGAGCCCAAATAGGCTCTAGAAGTGGATCGAACTCTTGTGGAGGAGTTGGATTTGTGTTAGTTGAAGCTTGCTAGACTACAGAGTACGCTACTTCAGCTATGGACAAGGACAAGGACATGTCCGTGTGCCCTGTCCCATCCATTGTGGACAATGGGGAAGGAAGTATCCACGGATCATCGAAGTAAGTCGTGTGGAATGACGAAACTTGAAAAATCTCAACCTTATGGTGATTGGATATAAACTTGATATCACCTTGAGGGGGGAGGTAATCGAAGGTACCCATCAAAGATGGGCACAAACCAACCCCTACGTTGACTACACCTGGTTGAGGATTATCAATCATCGGGACCGTGGATGCCCCCAATGAAGGGTCAGGTCTGGAGAAATACAATTGATTGATGGTCACTATCCGGCCCTCGTGTGGAAATAACAAGACCCGGAAAACTATAGCAACCACAACTTAAATGGCATAAGTCCAACTCCTTCCTAACAAGAGTTTATAGTCGAGGGGCGCATCGACTACCTCTACCTCGACACACACGATCTTCCCTCCTAACTGCACGAGGAAAGAAGGAATGATGCCATGTGGTCGGAATGAATGACCGTCGAAAGCAGTGAGGAGAATAGGTGACGAAGACAAAATGGGTTGGCCAACGGCCTTCCAACATTCCAACGACATAACGCATGTCGAGGATCCCTCATCAACCATCGTGTGGAAGATATTCCGAGTAAAAATTTTTGTGGGATAAGCCACTACTATCTGAAACGCTACGTGGTAAGGCAGATGAGGTTTTAGGTCGGTTGTATCCAGCATGATTGTACCCGGATTACAAGTCTCGGTAGATCCTAAAGCAGTTAACAAGGCTTTCCTCTGGGAAGGGCAACTTTGGAGGACCTCCAAAGAGGACATCGCACAAGGGGTTTGTGATAAATCTTCCACCACAGAATAGTTCTGGGCGGCCCTTGTGTTTGGGTTTAGAGAATCTTTTTTAAATGTGCCTTTGGGGATGTGTGTCATTGTTTCACCCAACGTCTTCTCAATCTGTAGAGGAAGAGATGGGAGTTCGACTTATTTTCCCTTCTCAGAAGTGCTTGGTTTACTATAGTCATGTGCTCTAGTCGATATAAAAGCATCACCCTTCACCATATATACATTCGTGGATGTGGGGTTGTTCGAAGATGAAGAGGGTCCTTGGTTGTCTCCTTCCATGCTTGGAGAGGCTTGGGTTAGATTTTACCCATGTTGAAATGGATTGGTTAACACAGCAGGCTATTGCTGCGTCACAAACCCTAGGTATTTGGATGAACCCTCCGTATTTGGATGAACCCTAGGTATTTGGACGAACCCTCGACCATGCATGGCTGGGATTTTCAGTTAACTCACCCAAATTTGTGTGTTCCGTTGGTAACTTTCCTTTTTTCGTGCTTTTGTAAGTCCACGCGGGCTGTTTTAGGTCAGCTAGCGTGTACACGCGTGCAGTAATGGAGTAGGGCGCGTAGGCCCTTATAAAAGAGGTTTTTTAAAGAGTTGTTCAATAGTGCTTTGGAAAAGAAGGGATCTGAGATGGCCTGATGCCAGGTAAGCATGTATGGTGCAAATTAGGGTTATAACACTATCAGGCTATGTTAAAAACCAAGCCACTAGGAGGAGAGAGAGTTCCATTATTTTACATTGTATCTTTGTTCCATAGTTGAGAAAAACTTCTAAGAGTGGTATTCTGTGAGCATAATAGAGGAGTAGATATTGTGTAGTGTCCATACAGGCCATAGGTCAAAGGAAACTCTACAGAGAGTGCCTCTTTCTTTTTACTCGCATCATTTATTTACCAGAGAAAAGAGAGCAGAGTAGCCTCACCTTCTAGTTGGGTTGTCTCCCGTATTAGGTTTCCCAGGTCATATCTTGTGTTTGTTTTTGGATGGTGTGAATGTGTTTTATTTTTCTCTTTTTTTTTTGTTTTTTATATATTTCATCAGTAACTAAATATTCTAGATATCTAAAGGAAATTAACCTTAATAGTAAATATTTCAGTATTTTTTTAGATTTTTTGTGATGAACTATTCCAATGGAATATCCATGACAGTTTATTGATCATATTGGTATCATAGACAGGTTTTTATTTTGGATATTTGTGGAAAGTTGCAGGATCCAGGAATCAACTTAAAGAGAAGTCATAGAAACCCTATCCATGGCAAATGAGTATGTTCGTAATAACCCTCGAGAACCAGGGAAAGAGAGATTTGAGCGGTTGGAAGTGCAAGTTGTTGACATCAATCACAATATGAACCTCATGGGGTCTCTAGAAAATAAACTCATATTTTTTGTAGATAATGGATGATCTAACTCAGATAACAGATCGGAAGGAAAATCGGGATATCAGGAAGACTCAAGAAAGGAGTAGCGGAAAGAATCTGAGAAAGAACAGCCAAGTTTGAGTGTCTTGAATCCTTCACAATCCCTATTCAAGATCGAAGCAAAAGTGGACATAAATCCATACCAAGGTGATATCGATGCATTAAAACTGAATCATTGGTTGTCATAACTCTAATTTTATTTTAGCATTCACCATATAGAGGAAGAGCATAATATTTCATTTGCTAGATTGAAGTTACAGGGTCATGTTTTAACCTGGTGGGAAAGCCACATAGAAACACTTAGACTGGAGGGTGATCTGCCGGTAACTAGATGGGAGGACTTCAAAACCCTCATCAAGTCCCAATTATACCCTATCGGGTATGTAGAGGACCAATGAATCTGGTGGCACTACTTTAGGAAGAGGCAGCAGCAGAGTGTACAGGAGCACACCACTGAGTTCAGAAAGATGGTCATCATGTTGGGTATCTCTCCCAAGAACCTAGATGTATCCTCAAGTATCTGGGGGGTTTACACATGTTGGAGATACTTCACACACACCTAGGATTTATTTTTCCTAAGGTTTTCCCTATGTTTATTAGTCATTATTCAGTCTCCTATAGTTTAGGGAGAATATTCCTCTAGGAGAATATTATCTTCAGTTCACACTTCAGTTTGATCAGTTGAGTGGAGTCTAGATGCCACATTGGGATCATCACCATGCAGCATTGGGATCATCACCAGTGAATGCACATTATCCTTGGTATTATCACCAGAATAGCGCATTACTCATGATTCCCTGATCTCCTCCTTATGTCACTTTGTTTCAGTCAGTTAACTGAAGACTGAGAGACTAGTTAACTCAGACTAGGTGGCAGTTCACTCCCGTAACTTCCTGAGAGACTAGACTAGGTGGTAGTTTACTCTCGTAATTGTTGGTGTGTCTCCAGATCACTTTAGACCACCACTATGGTGCATTGGCTTCTCCTTTGATACACATTAGTTGAGTTATACAAAGTATATCATGTGTAAATTATCATTCATTCATTCGGTTAATGAGAATTCTTCCATTCTTTCTCTCATGCTTCTCTTTTCTCATATTTTCTCTGCAAATTGTGTATGACATTTGCTAGCTAGATCTATTATGTCCGGTTTCAACACATTTACATGGTGTCAGAGTTGACGGACTTCTAGGGAAAAGACACACCAAATTATTTTTGAAGGTACCGAAGATTGAAGACAGCGGAAAAATGGAATTTCCAAAAGAATTCATTCTTACACCGTATAATTTCTTTGCATGGAAGGAGAAGATGATAATGCATCTTTGAGGCAGAGGATTATACAAGTTAACCATGAACACAGAGACAGAACCCGCATCATCCATAGAAAAATCCAAGTATCTAAATTGAATGGACGAAACATTTGGAACTATTTGCAATCTTATTTCTCCTAAACTCCTCTTTCACATATCCTTATGTAAAACCCCCAATGAAGCCCAGAACACCATGGAAGGGATTTTTGGAAAACAAGACGATATGAGGGGACACATGCTCGAGGTGGAATTGCTCACATTGGATCCAAAAACCTTCAACAATCTCCAATATTTCTTTACCAAATATAAGGATTTGTTGTCACAACTCAAGGCTTGCGAGGTTGATAAATCTAAGGAGGAGAAACAAATGGTTCTCACCATTCTCTCCAAAATTGGTCTAGAATACTCAGTGTTTGTATCCACATTTCATTCAGTTAGTCTTGCCTCTGGATCCACCTGGACGATGCCCTCTCTTGAGGCCTTTATCGAGTCTCTGACACAAGAGTAGAACAAGCTCATCAATATGGGAAAAATCAAAGGCCCAAAGGCACATGCACTTACTATGAAAGATGGTAGCAGTCATCAATATCAAAAATCTAAAGAAAAAGACAAAAGGAAATCACATGCAAATCCAAAGAAGGAAGGGTACTGAAAACCCTTCAACGATGCCTCCGGATCCAAAGGTGGAAAGGAGAGAAATGCACTTACTGCCATAAAGGATTCCATCCAGAATCTACATGTATGAAGAAATAGATATATCAAATGGACCAAATAATTCAGAAAAAAACAACCTTGGATATTGCATCCCCGAGGGTGCCAAGAAGAAGAAGACAAAAGATCAGAATCCCAAGAAAGGAAATTCTAGTCATGCTTTGATTCCCATCAACTCCTCTCTTGATGCTTGGATTGTGGATTCAGGTGCATCACACCACATGGAAGCCACAAAAGAAGTCCATTCTTCATTGGATGCATTCAAAGGTCCTCATATTCCGATGGGGGACAAATCTCCAGTCGAGGTCACCGGCAAAGGAAGAATTGAACTCACAAATGGAAGCTTTGAGAATGTGTTGCACGTTCCCAAACTTTTCGTCAATCTTCTCTCCGTGTATCAGATGAAAAAATCCAACACTGGAAAGAGATTGATATTCACATCTGATGCAATGGATATCTATGACATGCAAACCAATTCCAGGGTTGCTACCGGTGAGGTAAATCATCAATCTAGACTCTACACATTTTCTGAATTTATTGAACCATATTTAACATTACTACTTACCCATGGTGATAAAAGAAGTAGGATATGTCACGAAAGGTTTGGGCATTTAAATTTCAGATATATGCAACAACTTAGAAAGCAGGGAATGGTTGATGGTCTACCCGACATCCACTTCTCCAAAGGAATTTGTGAGGGATGTGTTCTTGGAAAACACCCTCAAGAGAAATTCGACAAAGGAAAGACTCGGAAGGATTTCTTTCCTTTAGATCTGATCTAAGTGACCTCATGGGCCCTTTTTTGCATCCATCAATCAGTAAATCAAGGTACGTGCTCATTTTTGTTGATGATTTCTCACGCTTCACATGGATTTTCTTTCTCATGCAAAAAGAAAAGGTATTTCAATACGTCAAAGATTTCAAATCCCTTGTTCAGACACAGTCAGGAAAGAAAATCAAAGTCCTCCAAATAGATAAAAGGGGAGAGTATTTCAACCATGAGATACAAAATATTTTTCATGAGGCAGGGATTCAGTTACAGCACATGATTCCCTATACTCCACAGCAAAACGGAGTTGTTGAGCGGAAAAATAGATCTCTAAAAGAGATGGCATCTTGCATGCTACATGCAAAGTCACTTCCACTGAGATTATGGAATGAAGAACTTAATTGTGCAACCTACATCCAAAATAGATCTCCCCATATATATGTTAAGGATGAGACCCCCTATGAGGCTTGGAGTGGCCTCAAACCAGAAGTGACCCACTTCCATATTTTCAGTTCACGTGCATGGGCCATGATTCCCTCTGAGAAGAGGAAGGCACTTGATCCATAGAGAACAGAGTGTATCTTTGTTGGAGACACTGATGGTGTGAAGAGATATAGACTCATTAATATTTCCTCAGACCATCTCATCATTGAGTGGAGTGTCCAATTCGAGAAAAGTGTCTCGCATGTACCTCAACAACTGCATGTAGACACTTTTGTTCTTCCACCTGTCAAAGATGATAAGCATGCACATGCAAACTCTTCTTTAGATGAGAGTTCTGATTCATAGGATTCAGATGATATAGATACAGAGTCAGTATAATCAGATGCAGAGTCAGTGCATGCAGATGCAAATGTAGAGCCAGAGCAGAGGCCCAAGTGGGCCAAGACTACTCTTCAAGATGCAAGAGATCTTATTGGGGATCCAACTGATACTAGGAGGACTTGATCTTATTTCGAGTAGCCTCCTCTTGCACTCACTTCCACTAAACCAATGCCACCTAGGCATATTTTCTTGGTTCAATCTTCAGATCCACAGTCGTATGGTGAGGCTCCTGGAAATCCATTTGGGAATCTGCCATGCAGGAGGAGTACAACTCCCTCCTCAAGAACCAGACTTGGGATATGGTTCCCCTTCCTTTAGGAAGGAAAATTTTCAGGTGCCTATGGGTCTACAAGACCAAGAGAGCAGCGGATGGACAGGTTAGCAAATACAAAGCAAGTCTAGTTTCCAAAGGCTTTCAGCAGGTGCATGGCATTGACTATGATGAGACCTTCGCTCTAGTAGTGAATATGGATTCCATATGTTTGGCACTTTCCATTGTGGCAGCCAAGGGATGGGAATTCCATCAGATGGACATGAAGAATTCACTTCTTTGTGGTAATCTCTCTGAGGAGATCTATATGGATCAGCCCCAGGGATTTATGCAGGATTCATCTTTGGTCTGTCGACTGAAGAAGTCTCGTTATGGACTCAAACAAACCCTGAGGGAATGGTATTCCAAGATGGACTCCTACATGTTGTCACAGAACTTTGTACATTGTAAGTCAGACCCGTATGTTTACATGCTCAGGACGGAAGACTCACTTCTACTCCTAGTTCTGCATGTTGATGATTTGATGATCATCGGTTGCTCGACTTCATTGATTACTGCAGTCAAGAGGATTATGCATGAAAGGTTCTTGATGATGGACATGGGTCTGCTACATTTCTTCCTTGGACTCGATATCAGTAAGGATGCATCAGGCATCAAACTGTCTCAGGCCAAGTATGCATGAGATCTCCTTGACATATTTCACATGACAGACTGCAAGTCTGGTCCAAATCCTTTCCTATTAGGATTCAGACTTGGGGATGGCAGGGACACTCCACTGGTTGAAATCACACTATACAGACAACTAGTGGGGAGCTTGTTGTATCTCTCACACACTCTAGACCAGACATCTCATATGCATTTGGAGCAGTCTTCAAGTTTATGCAGGAGCCGCATGAGCTACATTGGAAGGATGCAAAGTGTATCCTTCGATACGTACAAGGCACCATCACCTTTGAGATTCACTATGCAGTAGACTCTACATTGGACCTCATCAGGTTCACTGATTCTGACTGGGATGGCGATAGCATTGATCACAAGTCCACATCTGGTTACTCACTTAATCTTGGTTTCGAGCCTATATGTTGGTCTAGCAAGAAGAAGGATGTTATTGCTCTATCTTCAATCGAGGAAAAGTACAGAGGGGTAGTTAACATAACCATTCAGGCTATGTGGATACATAATTTTCTCACTGAGTTGGGAATTTAGTTTCATCGACCGATCGTCATCTGGTGTGACAACCAAAGCACTTTGAAGTTCTGCAAAGATCCAGTTCAGAGGTAGTAGACAAAGCACATTGATATCCACATGCACTACATTCGGGACTTAATACACGAGGGGATCATCAACCTGCAGTTTTTTCCTTCGGCAGAACAGACTGCAGACATCTTCACCAAGACCTTCACCGAGAAGAAGTTTCATTCTCTGTGCAGTCATCTTGGAGTGAAGGACAAAGTTGCCTTGCAACTGGAAGTTCTTCTTTTTACATATATTGTACTTTGTGGGGGGGCGTTTCCCATGAGGTTTTCACTCTTTCCTTATTTATCTCAGTGTATCTTTTTTATTCGGGTACCTAACATGGCCTCGTTGTCGGGACCCATTCTTTATTTTCACCATAGTGATGTTCAGGGAGGGTGTTGGAGATACTTCACACACACCTAGGATTTCTTTTTCCTAAGGTTTTCCCTATGTTTATTTTTCATTGTTCATTCTTCTATAGTTTAGGGAGAATATTCTCTTCAATTCACACTTCAGTTTGATCAGTCGAGTGGAGTCTAGATGCCACATTGGGATCATCACCATGCAGCATTGGGATCATCACCAGCTAATGTGCATTGTCCTTGGTATTATCACCAGACTAGCACATTACTCATGATTCCTTGATCTCCTCCTCACTTCACTCTGTTTCAGTTAGTTAATTGAAGACTGAGAGACTAGTTAACTCAGACTAGGTGGCAGTTCACTCCCGTAAATGCCTAAGAGACTAGACTAGGTGGAAATTGACTCCTGTAACTACTGGTGTGTCTCCAGATCACTCTATACCACCATTATGGCGCATTGGTTTCTCCTCCAGTGCACATTATTTGAGTTATACAGAGTGTATCATGTGTAAATTATCATTCATTAATTCGATTAATGAGAATTCTTCCATTCTTTATCTCTTGCTTCTCTTTTCTCATATTTTCTCTGCAAATTATGTATGTCATTTGCTAGCTAGATCTATTCTATATAGGTTCAACACATTTACAACACAGTCATCCATGAAAGAAGGTGATTCTCTTCAAGCCACAAACATTGGATCAGGCTTGTGTACAGGCAGAGTACCTGGAAAACATAGGCCAAAAGAAGGGGCAACCAAGTGGTTCGAAGCAGAAAGAGCACCATGAAGATTCCAAGGAGGGGAAGAAGAAGTGGAAAGGAGGAAAAGATAAGAAGACATCATCCACTGCACAACAGAGTAAAGATCCCAGGAACCATTGCAATCATTGCAACATTGATGGCCACACCAAGGAAAAATGTTGGAAACTACATCCAAAGATGAACATGAAGAATCACAAGAAGGACGGAAATTAAAAGAACCTTCTAGCCAAAGATTCAAGCAATGAGGTTGAAAATAGCTCGAATGTTAATGACAAGATTTTCTGCAGATCTGTGCAGAAGGAGGTGAATATGAGTAGCCTTCATCACCAAGAAGAGAAGGATATGACCAAGCTCTGTTGCATCAAGATTTAGGTCAATAAGACCAAGATGATGTTTTGTTCTACTCGGGTTCACATGCTAATATCATAGCAACAGATCTGGTCAACAAGCTTGGATTGGAGGTTCACAATCATACTAACCCTTATCCATTGGGTTGGGTAAGCAAGGATGCAAAGATAAAGGTAACGAAATAGTGTAAGATCAAATTTGCTATAAGTGTTTATTTTATTGATGAAGTGGAATTGGATGTAGTACCCCTTGATGTATGTGTATTAGTGTTTGGAAGACCTTACATGTATATGAGGGATGAAATATTCATGCAAAGATCCAAACAATATCGATTGATCAAGGATGGGAAGTCCTACATCATCAATGCACAGAAAGTCAGGTCAAAGATCTCATTGGTAAGTGCCAACCAAGCCAATAAGTTGATTAGTTCTGGTAAGAAATATGTTTTGCTTTTCTTAAGAGAAAATCAGTTTGATGATGAGTCAATGAAAGTGAAGGCATCCCTGGAGGGGTGTACTAAAGAGAAAAAACATCAAATGGAGGAGTTGTTAAAGGCATACAGAGGAGTGTTCCAGGAGCCTAAAGGGATACCACCTAAGAGGGAAGTTGAGCACGAAATACAATTATTGTCAGACTCCCCATTGTCGAATATTGGGATATATAAACAATCCATTATGGAAGCAAATGAAGTGAAGAAGCAGTTGCAGCAGTTGTTAGAGAAGGATGTGATTCGACCAAGTACTTCACCTTGTGGGTCACCCATCATAATTGTTCCCAAGAAGGATGGGAATTGGAGAATGTGTATCGATTATGGGGCATTAAACAAGACTACACTGAAGAATTCGTACCCCCTGCCAAGGATCGACGATATATTGGACCAGCTACAGCATGCCAAGTACTTCACTAAGCTGGATTTTAAATCAGGATATCACCAGGTACGAGTCGAAGAAGAAGATACCTGGAAGACTGCATTCAAGAAAAAGAAAGGTTTGTATGAGTGGTTGGTTATGCCATTCAGTTTATGCAATGCACTGGCTACATTTATGAGACTAATGAATGATGTTTTATTCCCTTATCTAGATTCATTTGTTATTGTCTATTTGGATGATATACTAGTTTATAGTACTACCTGGGAGGAGTACGTGTCACATCTTATGCAGGTGTTAGAGACTATGAAAAAGCACTAGCGGCTCGCCAATCTCAATAAATGTGAGTTGGCTCAACGATGTTTGGTGTATTTGGGGTATGTGATTGGTGGAGGGGAGCTCAAGATAGATCCCTCAAAGTTGGAGGCCGTCATGAAATGGCCAGTTCCTAAAAATTTCATTGAATTTATGAGTTTTGTTGGGGCAGTGCAACACTTACGGAAGTTCATAGCTTCATTTTCAACGGTAGTTGCACCACTCCACGCCATAATAGCCAGTGATAAGAGTTTCTAGTGGGGAAAGAATCAATAGAAGGCCTTTGATGAGCTGAAAAGAAATATCATTCAATCACCAGTGCTCGCACTACCAAACTTGCAGAAGCCTTTCGAAGTGGAGATAGATGCAAGTGGGTATGTCATGGGAGTAGTATTGATGCAGGGAGGAAGGCACATCTGCTATCATTCTGAAGTATTTCATGGAGTCGTTCTCAACTATCCTACCTATTATAAGAAGCTCTATGCCTTGGTACAAGATGTAAAAAAGTGGAAACATTATCTAATGGGAAAGGAGATCATCATCCACACAGATCACCAGCCACTACAGTATTTGCAAGTCCAGAGTAAGCTACAACAAACTAGACACTACAAGTGGATGGGGATTTTACAGCAATTTCATTTGGTCATAAAGTATAAGAAGGGTAGCACAAACAAGTTGGAAAACATGCTTTCTCGACCACCCAAATCCAAGATTACATCTTTGGGTGGAAAAATTGGAGGAATTGGCTTGCAAGG
>ML827875.1:0-17107 GCA_009831015.1 Picea engelmannii
GGGTTATTGATGTCTACCAAATCAGCCAAGAGGCGAGTGGCACCCTTGGAGCACGCAGTGCATCCTGAAGGGCACGTCGCGCAAGGGAACAGATGAGGTGAGTGACACCCTTGGAGCACCTAGTGTGTCCTGAAGGGCACGTCGCGTTGTTGATGATAGAGGAATGAACCTAGATGGAATTAGGAATAATAACGTGTTAAGTATTCTTAAAACAAATTCCCTAATTAAATGTCGCCCAATACGAAAATTTAAGGTTTAAGTCTAAACTATGCTTGTGGTAAAATTTTATCTCTCTATAAAAATAATAATAATAATAAAAACCGCATGAATAATAATTATGATCTTCATTAAATCTTGTAACATGAAGGGAGTAAGAAATTAATTGTTTCAAAAAAATCTGTTGGATTAAAATTAAAAAAAGGGAATTAATTGTTTTATTACTTTGATAATTTAAAAATATACTAATTAAATGATAAAAAGGGGAAAAGGGTTAAAAATTCCACACCTACCTTTTTGAGTTCTAATTAAAAAGGGGAAAGAGGGAAAATCAAAAAAATTAGGAAACTACGAAAATAGGTAACATAAAAAGGGAAAAAGGGGAACTTAAGGGAAAAAGTGGAAGGTCAAACTTAGTAAAGCATCTACCATTTAAGAGATTTCTATTTTAAACTGAACTAGCAATTTAATAAAAAGGAAAGCTATTAAAACCTGTAAGAGAATTTGGAGACACCTAGGAGAGATTCTAGGAGTAACTCTAGGTGTGTGAGGGAAATAAGACAATTAATTAATTAAAGAAATTAAATAATGGAGAAATGTAGGGGATGGGGGACACTTGTACGGAGAAGAATTTTTAGGAATTTATTTTAAAACTTTAATTAAATGAGATTTTAGGAAAGAAAGGAAGATCGAAACTCTATATAATGAAGGAAGGAGAAGAATGAAGGATCATCTTCTGTTTGCATAACGTTACGCTGCAGAAATATCTACTTTGCTGATTTAACTTGTGGGAGTTGGGATACCCAGCTCGGTGAGGAGTGGTAGCTAGGCCTTGCGAGGCGAGCTGGGAGCTAGTCGAAACCTCTGGATAGTGTGTGTGGCCCCTTTGTGGCTCGGGGGGCTAAAGGGGAAGAAGAGTACCCCTAGCATTGGCTGGGAGGTACCGTTGAAGTCTCGACGGTCGACGAGCGGGAGTTGCACGAAGTGCGCGGACATCATTCAGAGAAGGCGATCAGGCAACGATACACTCTTTTCATTTTGTATGGTAGAATATATTAGAACTTATGCTTGGTTCTGCTTATTTAATGGAGAAGTAAACTGATGTTTTTAAAAGATGAATGAAACTTTTCTTAGCCTAGCTCAATGGTTGTTGTCTCCTATGGCCTTTTTTTCCCTGCTTGTCTTGACCCCTTGCTATGTGGATTGTGATTGTCATAGTTGTTAGCCTTCATCCCTAGCTCACCAGTCCTCCCCTGAGTAGTCGGCCAGGAGCCTGATCTATGGTCGTCGCCTTAGTGTTAAAATACCTATGGATCTCAACGCCCTTCTTTTCTATGCAAGGATGATGAGTGAAGGACGATCCCATCATCCGTCTACCTCTGTTTTTGTCCTTGGCTGATTGTGTGTCTTGTGCCCAGATGTGTTTATCTAACCCTGCCAAGTTTGATTGATTACGAAGTCTTCTTTCAACTCGACATTTTTATATCTTGTTGTTGCCTGGTGATTGTCCCTCCTTCGGCTGCACTTCTTTGACTTGGGGGCGAATTCGCACAGCCAACCCTTTGTATTTAATTTCTGGTTAGTTGTTTTAATTGCCTGGTGCTTGACAAAGCTACACGCCCTTCGTCTTAGACTGCTAGGGCGTATTGGTTAATAAATTTTTTACTTCTGGGCGTTTAATGAATGGTTAATCTCAATGCATTATATTGTTTGGATGTTTTAACCACAGTAAGGTTGATTGTTAAATTCAACAAATTGATTTTCCAATGTTATTCTCCCTGTGAATATGACCAACAGACCAACGTTTTTAATCCAGGAGTTACCGTGTCTTATTTTACTTACTGTCGCATTTTTTTTTTACATTTGAAGGACAGTAAATGTTTACCCTGAATGCGTTAAATTTACTCTTGAACCACCAACGAATCATCCTTGAATGTTTACATAGTTACTGAGTATTGGGTAGCATTTTTATTGTGCCGACGGAGGTGGTTTTACTGTGTAAATAGGGGTGTAATAGGTGTTAATGGATGGTCTATTGTTGTTGACAACGAGCTTACTAGACAACAAATGGACGTATTGAACTAACAGCTATATCATTCTTTTACAACGATTTCATTAGATAAATTATATTAGATAATGAATTTTGATGCGTTTAATGGATAGCCTGCTAATTTTGACAGCATAAGGTTGAATGGTGATTTTGTTAATGGCAGACTGATAGCATGTTGATCAATGATCTTATTAATGGGTCGACTGATAGCATATCGACAACAACTGATAGTCTATTGATGGCCAACGATTACCTCACGATTTTTCCACCGAATTTAAGACCTTGATTGTACTGTCACACAGATGTTACTACTCACTGTTACTGCCTAAAAAAAAAAAAAAAACCACGAATTGTCCTCAGGGATGACAACGTTGTTGTTTAAGGAATACGTTTTTGACTCTATAAGATGACTGTGAGTTGCCTTGTTTAGAAGATTGTTATCAGGATGTTCGCGAATCCACCAGGCCAAGTTGATAGCGATGGCAGTGATTCATTCTAGTTCCGTAACTTCAGTAAAACCTCGTTTGTTAAAAAACATATTTGATCGGTTAGATGGCATATGGATTATGTGGATGGATTCGGTTTTTATGACATCATTAACAATTATTTCTTTAAACAAGTCCTGGAAATTAAGTGGTACCATTCCGATTTTCTTTCGGCAGAAGGGATTTAATTGATCATTAATTATTCCACCATTGTAAGATTTTGATGGCAGAGAACTTAGATTAATAACTGAATCATTGCCTGAATTTTTGTATAAAAGTCATTTAGATGCTTGGAAATCTCTAAAAGGCTAGCTTTTGGATTTGGCTATCCCTACGGTGAGTGGTTGAAACTATCCTGTTGAGTTCTGCACTTATCATCACCTTCATTGGAAATTAAAAAGAATTTACAATGTAAATAGCCATAAGTTATTCACAACAATGGTAATTTACTTCATGCCTTACAGTCAAGGGACTCTCTATCTAGGGTCTAGTAATAGATAAAAATATAGTACTTTAAACATAACAGTAGTTTGAAAGGCGTTTCAACCACAGTAATTTTGATGCAAAGTTGTTACCAGAATTAGGAAATAGAAATTGATAGGGAGACAGGAACGTAATTTAGGTGGAGCAGCCTTCTTTACGTTTAGACACTCTTGATGAGTAGACCGCCTAGTTCACTCAGACCTGACTGTTAATTCTAGTCTTATTATTAATTAAATAGTTAGATTAGAATGCAATTATAATTTCCATGTTAGTATTGACTTGATTTGCATTAATGTTAATTTAGATGGTAATTGTAGTTAGGGCTCTAATATGGATTAATTAGATTAGTCAATTAGATTGAGATGATGGACATGATATTTAAACTTGCTAAATTGGTTGTACCTAATGTCTATTTGATTGTTAATGAATGGCTAGTTTATAATTTAGACAAGTTAGTTAGATTATAATTAATGATTATTTATATTTTTAATTATTAATCCAGTCGAAGTTCAAATTTGCTTAGTGATTTCCATTTAATGTGGAATTAGATGGTACCTTGATGACACTTGGTAATTTAAAATTGCGCAAATGAATTTGTTTTAAGGCTAATTTAGATTGTACCTTAATGTCATTTTGCATTTTAGACATGCTAAGTTGGGCTCGTAATAGATGACTAAAACAAACTATAATTATTGACTAGCTTGACTCGACAATTGATCGGGATTTGGCGAAGTCGTTTTTAGCCTGCATTTCCCATTGAGGGTGTTGATGTTCATTTTTAATTAATGTTTGTACTTGGTTGTAAACTTTTAATGTGCTTCGTTGCTCACTGTAAGAGATTCTAGTTACTTGTGTAATTGTTTTGGGTGTGTGGGGTTGATAGGATGATTGCCTTAGCTTAGTAGGTTCGGTCTGCTTGTGTCAGGAGGGATGTAGACACCTCCTTGTTCCTCAGAAAAGTCGCCAGCCTTGAGACCTTAGATGATCAAAATTGATGGGAACCTGGGCTTGAGCATTTCTTATGTGTCTTGGAGGTCCTAACCATTGCAGGGTAGGAAGGGCGGGTAGTCATTCTTATTCTTCGTTGGTTGAATGTCGTACGTTGCTTCCGGGGGCTTGATGTGCTTCTATGATTGGTCGTTATGTTGTTGTTGTGTGAAATGCATGTGTTGTGTTCGTCGTCACGTGTGATGTTGAGTATAATTTCATCATTACCTTCCTACACACACACACACACTAAAAAAAAAACAAAAAAAAATTTATGGGTGCTTTTACCGGTTGTACATCGTAGGAGTCATACCAGATGGGGTTGTCACATCTAGAGATATAATTACTTACCTGTACCAGTAGCCCTTAGCTTAGCTTGAATATATTTTTTGATGACCTCCTCATGCAAAATGGTAAAGTGATGGTTCATGTACATGGAAACAATAAGTGGATACTTGATTATATTATCATTCATCAAACAATGTTTATTTTGTGTGACATGAGGTTGATTATCAAGCATAAGTTTACACAAGTCTATCCACTTAGTGTCTATTCCACTTAATGTAAAAAATGAAGTTGGACAATTGAGTTGGGTAATAATTTTAGTAAGCTCATGATGACATAAATTTTAGTATGCCTTTGTACCTTGAAGTCACAGACCAAAATGGACTAAGTGTTGAACCAATTTAGTGTCGGGGAAGTCACTAAGATCTCTAAACATATTTTCTATTATTGTTGAGATTCCATTGTCTATATTATTTTTTCAAATATTGCATTAGTTCCTTGGTTTCAATGTCACATTATTATTTTTAATATAAAAAAACAAAACCTGGAATGTTTTTCAAATATTTGCTCACAATGTTGCAAAGGTGCATTGTATATTCATGTACATAAACATTCACCAACCATGGTTGCAACCAATTAGTAATACTTATGGAAAATAATGTGGGGAATATCGTGTCAAATAAACCTTTGATTTTGTACTTATTAATTGGTAACAACCCAATTTATGCACATTTTGTTAATTGAATAGAGACGAAATATCCATTCTAAATAAAATATCATATCCCCATGTTAAGCCCTAGATAAAACCATATAAATTGACTTATTATATTTCTATTGTTATATTAGTGTTGTCAGAAGACCCTTTAATTGTAATTGTACATATTGTTTCATACATTATTCAAAGAGACCTACTTTTAGATTCATGTCATAGTGTACATTTGTTCTATCATAAAAGGAGGTTTGGAGGTCAAAGAGGCTTATATTCCATTATTCTATAACATTATAAAGGTGTGTATTTACTACTCTTTTTATTTTCATCTATTTTGGTGTTTCTTGCCTAACATTTGGTTTTAGAGTATACAATCCTCACATTTTTCTCCTTCAAACATTATATATATATATATATATATATATATATATTATGATGCTTCAGACTATGAAATTTTCATGAGCTTAAGGATACATAGCAAATTACCTTTTGAAAAAAATAAATGGTTTTCTATGCTTTATGAGATATATCGTGTGGAGGTTAGGGTTTTTTACTAGTCCTAAAATTAGTCTTGAACAAGTTATCTTGGAATTTTCGATATCTATTTTTTTTTGTATTTTTTTAGACCATGAAATGTTCAAGAGCGCGAGGACACATAACAAAATAATTGTGGTAAAAATTTTAGGTTTTGGTTCACTATAATTTCTAAGATATATCCTATAGAAGTTAGGGTTTTTAACTAGTCTTGAAATTAGTCTCAAACAAGACATTTTGGAATTTCCACTATAATTTTTTTCAGTGAATTTTTATACTAAAAGTCTTAGAGGTATAAAGAGACATATTGATGTACTTTTGTTATAAGTTTTATGTTTTGATTCACTATATTTTTAGAAATAAAGATTGTGTAATTTAGGGGTTTTTACTAGTCCTAACACTAGTCTCCTACAAGTGTTTTTGGTACAATTATCATATTTGAACTTGGGAAAGTCCAAATTAAGTGAGACTAGTTTATTTGAAAATAAGACAAACCATAGTATTTTATATGGAAATTATAAGTATATCATACAAATTGGACATGTGGTCGACTAACGATTTTTCTCTCTTGTAAGGGGTAAAAACAATTTTTTTTTGAAAATTTATCATAACCTTTTTTCTTGGTAGCTCAGAATTCAGTCAAACCTATAACATTATAACATTATAGAGATGAAATATATAGATATCACATTCCAAAATTTCAATATCATAGGTACACAAATTTCACATGTATATATACTACAAGTTCATCGTATGGTGAATGAATTAGTGCGCACAAGTTCTAACTTATCAGAGCCCTAGCTGATTTTTTTCCAGATGGAAGTTAACCCGCTGGGAACCCACCCCGATACTTCCCCACATAGTGGATGATATGGGGGTGGAAAGCAGCAGCCCGAGGGACTCGTAGCCAGGCTAGAACTCGTGACCTCTCCCCAACCTGGGAGAATGTGCGCACGTCTTTGTCGTTCGAGCTATCCTAGCTGATTTGGTTTGATCTTCGTGTCACACTAGCTTTTTTCCTTGTATCTGTATTTTGTTTGTGAGTTTAACCATGAATGTGATGCCATTTCAGTTTTCAATGTAAACATTTCATGATTAGTTTCAAGCATTAATGTAATTTTATATTAAGAAGAGAAAAAGGAAAACAAGCTTATACCTTAAAAATAGCTCCCTAAATCTACAGACCTCATTTAAAAATTAGAACTTTAAACATAAGAATTGTAAATTTAAGAAAAAATTAAACAGGGAGATCTTTTGGCTATGGTTATTCCGGCTAATGAAAAAATATATTCTCAAACGAATTTGAATATAGAAAGAATCGAAATTAATAATGCTTTGGGGTCCGGCGAGTTCGTTGGATGTACTCTGTATTTGTTTTCATATGCATTAATTATTTATAACTGGGCCACCTTGCAATCCAAATAACCTAAAAACCTGAGAGCTAAGGATATAAATCTAAATATAGAATCCCATCCTAAAAATCTCTGAGACCTAAAGATAGAAATAGAAATCTGAATCCAATCCATGCACAGGGGAGATCCAACTACCTCACTCGATCGACTAAGGATGAGGATGGGAGCCGAAGATCTGTTGTCTTACCTAAGAGACATCTAGATGTCTTGGGTTACCTGAACTAGCTTCTCCTTGTGAAGTTTTCAAACTTTACCACAATCACTCAAACGTGGAAAAAGAGGTTGTGTATATATTTATGTCTTTTAATCACTTAGACATGGTAAACAAGCAATCAGAGCACTAATTTCTTAATCATAATTCAAAACAGTAAACAATTATTTAAACAAGTTAAATAATGAAAAAAATATGAATTTTAACCAGTTAAATAATAATAAAAATCTGAATTTTAAATGGAAAGAAACAATTATTTAAACAAGTTAAATAATGAAAAAAATATGAATTTTAACCAGTTAGTATTCAAAATCACATCCACAAACCTAATACAACAATTATTAGATAGAGCGGCTATTTCATAGTGAGAGAGTTGTCTAGCTGTTTTAGGAAATGATTTTTTTCTTCAGAATTTGATGATATAAATGGCTTTGGCTAAACATTCTATCTTTTGGGTTTTTTTGGCCAGAATTCGGAAATGTAAATCTGGACAAAATCTTTAATTTTTGTTGTTTAAATTGCATTTTTGAATGCACAGATGGATTCAGCATGCTGAAAAACTCTTGGGACACTTGGATTATACAAACTTAACCACTCAAATCTGCGTATCCAACCATTCCTCACCAGATTTCGGACAAAATCGAAAAAAAAAAAAAACTGGAAAACTTCCAAAAGATAGAACGTTTATTCTAAGCCATCCCAAAAAAGATTTGTCATTTAGTAGAACGTTTATTCTACAGCCATAGTGACAGGGAAAAGATGCAATCATTATAGACACAAACAGACGCAATCAATATCATTGGACTCACAGTTAGGAGAGTCTTGTGTTAGTTATGATTTTCAATTCTCATTAATGTGCAATATACAATATTGGAGTAAAATAACTATGCAACCTGTTGGATTTGTCGGCCATTTTTATACACGTCGCATCTTCCCCAAACCCAAAAAAGGTGGATAGGTCGATGCATGTCATCCCCACATGCATTGCATGCCATAAAATTTTCCAGCAACTCAGCTCCGACAGATGGGCCCAAGTTTGGTTGGATAGCTCCATAATGGAGGCTTAAGTGGACACTTTGGTATTGATAAGACTAAGGCATTGGTTGAGGAATGCTACTATTGGTTAAGAATGGATAAACATGTCAAGAAATGGGTTGAACAATGCATAATTTGTCACTATGCTAAAGTTAGAGGTTGAAATAGAGGGTTCTACATGCCATTGCTGATACTAGAAATACTATGGGAGGACATTAGTATGGATTTTGTGTTGCACTATGGGAGGACATTAGTATGGATTTTGTGTCGGGCTTGGTAAGAACCGAATGAGGTAATGGTTCAATATTTGTTGATTTTGACAAGTTTTCTAAATTGACACATTTTATCCCTTGTAAAAAGACTAACGATGCCACTGACATATCTATCTTATTTTTCAAATAAATTATAAAATTACTTATATTTCCTAGAAGTGTGACACTAGATATGGATAACAAGTTCATTGGAAAATTATCAAGAACATTATGGAAGAAATTAAATAAAGACTGCACTTTAGTTCTACTTATCATCCACAAATGATGGAAATATTGAAGTTGTTAATAGAAGTCTTGGAAAATTATTAAGATACTTGGTTGGTGAAAAACTAGGACACAAGATCAAGTGTGCTAGCATAGGATGAATTTTCATATAATAATTTAGTATGCAGATCTACAAGTAAAAATCCATTTCAAATTGTTAATAGAAGATCCCCAAGATGAAGTTAACTTGACACCATTACGAGAAGGAAGCCAAAAGAGTGTAGATGTGAGTCTTTCTTATAGCACATCAAAGAAGTTCATGATTAGGTGTAAAAAAAGTTACAAAAGAGAAGCCCACAATACACATTGAGAGATGGTATAAAAAGAGAGAAATGGTATAAAAAGAAAAATCATAAGTTTTGAAGAGGGAGAATAGTTTTAGCATATCCAAGAAATTGAAATATTTCTAAGAGATATTTATCACAAATTGAAGATGAAAAAGATTGGTCCATGAAAAAAAAATAGATAATGCTTGTGTTTTAGAGTTATCTACATAATTGGATATCTCACTCACATTCAATGTTGTTGATTTATATGAATATCATGACAGGTTGGATGAATAACATTATGACTATATAGTAGATGTTAGAATTGTCAGTGCGGAAAACACAATTCATAGTGATAATTAAAAATTACACACATAAGAAATAGACACAGAGATTTCACGTGGTTCAACCAAACGTTGGGCTAAGTCCACCAAACATAGGCATTGGTTGTCTTATTATTCATATTATGGAGATTACATCAGATTTGCAAGTCTCTCACACACTCAGTCTCTCACAGTGGTTTTTGCCTCTACAAGCTTACATGAATTTATACATTCATACAAGAAACTGAATATTAAATGCAATCCCTATCCATATTATAACTTGGGCTATTTGGTTGTAACCAACGCAGAATAATAGGATCCAGATCTATCATTAGAGGAATTCGCTGTCACCAAATTCCAACAATCTCCACCTTCACAACAATTAACCTGGTACCTTGCTTCTTCCTTTTGTTCATCACCTTTGTTGCAAGCCAAGAGAATCCAAGCACCACTACAACTTCTCTAATAAAATTGGTTTCATGATCTCGCATGTGTGACTTGCACGAGTTTGGATTTCCCGAGGGATCACTCCACCTTTAACATGTCTTCCACAACTGTGTTGTGAGACTTATTTAGTGATAGGTCTTCTCCTGTCCAAAGCACCTGTATTACAATATACATTACAATCATCACAAACCATCTCAGTGTAATCATTATAGGTGACATTTGTGCTTCTCATACGCTGAAGCATCCATTTCACTGCAACACCTGAATCTGTCACGTTTCTGACAACATCATTAGCATGTGAAACATCTCGTCTTAACCATTTCATCACATACAACATACCTCCTACTGAACTTACACGATACATAACCTTTTCTTCTTTATAGATAGGCCCTATGCTTGAAGAAAACTTATAATGGAAAGCAATAGGGATAAAATTGGTTTTACAATGTTCATATTGAACTCCAACCATAGCTTACCATTACCATCTCTGTATATTTTCATGCCCTTAATTTGTTTTGCTACTCCTTGATCCCTCATCTAAATTGGCATGTCCACCTGAGTCATTTTCTTACTGATTTTATCCATGCTTCGGCTTGCATCGAGCATATCATCAGCAAAGAACATCAAGATTGTGAATGTACTATAAACCGTATAGTCATTCCTTCCCTTTGATAAATCCTGACTCACTATGAAGGATTCAAACCTCTTGTATATTTGCCTGGGTACCATTAGGCCATACAATGAGTTACCTAGCATGTAAACAAATTTACCAAATTGCGATCTTGAATCAACCCTTTTGGTTGTTCCATACATAATATATCTTTGTTAATGATGACATTGTGAGAAGTAGGCTCCCACACACAACATCCCTTTATACCATCATCATAACTTGCAGAGATATAAAACAAGAAGGAATTTAGAAACAAAGATTTTAAGTCTAGAACTGATTTACCTCTTACCAGTACCTACAATTATTTCTTGCTCTCATGGCCTTGATGCTTCTGCCATAAACAAGAAGATACATCTGTCACTTCATATGCCACTTCAGTACTGCCTTCTAGCTTATAAAGGTTATCAACCTTTGTTGCCTTCATCACTACTAAATTCCCTTTCGACATTGTGAGAGCTCCACCTTGACCTATATACTTATATCCACAATAATCCGACACTCCCAATGAAATCAAATTTGATTTAAGCTCAGGTACATATCTAACATCCATTATTTCCCTAACAATACCATAGAACATCTTGATTCCAATACTGCCAACCCCAACAGTTTTACATGGAATATCATTTCTCATAAACACTACACCCTCATCAACAGATTGGTAAGAAAAAAACCAATTTCTATGTGAGCACATGTGGTGGGGGGCACCTGAATCTAACTGCCATTTAGAAATGGATAAAATGTGATCACTTATACTTGAATTTGTTATAGTCAAATTTTCTTCCTTCGTAGAGTTTTCCTCGGATTCCTTTCTCTTCCAACAATCTTTCTTGAGATGTCATGTTTTTCCACAGTACTAGCATTTTGCTTTACCCTTTCTTTGTCTTGACTTAGATCGGAAAGAACTTCTCTCATTCTTCTCTTTAGTTTGACCTCTAACCAGCATCACCTTTGAAGTTGAGGTTTTTTTATTAGATTTTATCCTCATCTCCTCATCCAACCAAGCTCCCACAATAGAGTCATAATCTAAAAATTATGTTGAGCTGAAGCTAATAGAGGTGACTAGATTATCTCAAGACTCGGGAAACGAACGCAACAGTGTAATAGCCTTATCCTCATCTTCGAATTTAACTTCCATACTAGTCAATTGAACTATAAGGGTATTGAAAGTATTTAAATGGTTAGCAACTTTTGTACCTTCTTTCACTCAAAAACTGTACAACTGTCTCTTCAAGTAGAGTATGCTTGTCAAGGACTTCGTCATGTATAGAATTTCCAATTTGCTCCACAAACCAGCTACTGTCTTCTCCGAGACAATATTGAAGAGAACATCGTCGACCAAACATAGGTGTATGACACTCAGTGCTCTTGCATCCATCTCATCCCAATCATCATCTGTTATGGTCGTAGGTTGCTTTGCTTTTCCCAAAAATGCCTTCACCATGCCTTGTTGCACGAGCAGATCGTGCATCTTGAGCTTTCGGAACTCAAAGTTGTTTTTCCTGCTAAACTTTTCAACTTCAAACTTCAAACTTTGCATCTTAGTCATTAGCAAAAAAAATCTCCCAATACCCATTGTTTATATAAACCCTTTTAAACATGAAAACATTATAAATATGAATCTTAATAAATAAAATTAAATAATAATCCCAAAAAATTTAAAAATAATAAAAAATTATATTTTAAAAAACCTTTTATATCCACTTTAATTTGCATAACATCCACCCACTTACTTTAATTTGCATAACATCCACCCACTTGAATTTATACTTTTAATATAATCAATTCACCTTTTCATAGATCCTCCACCCACTTTATGCATTATCATATAAAATAAACTTTATATCTTTCCACTTTTAAAAGAAAACCTTCTTACCTTAAATTTTTCAAAATTGAAAAATCATACGCATTTTGTTTTTGAAAAAGGACCGGCGCTCCTTCTCAAAGGGTGGGGAGCGTTATTTGGGAAGATAAACACCACATAGCTCCTTGCATCGACGCTTTGTGGTGTTTGCTACGAGGCGTGTGCTTTGCTAGGGTGAGTGTGCTAGTGCTCCTCTAATACTGTTTGGGGAGTGCTGGTGACTTTCTGTTAAAATTTTTTTAGCGATACCTTTTCAATTCACCTTCTTGCACTATGGATTTCACCTTACGGATTTTCAACACAGTAGCTTTGATACCACTTGTTAGAATTGTCAGTGCAGAAAATATAATTCACAGTGATAATTAACAAACACATACATAAGAAATAGACAAAGGGATTTCACATGGTTCATCCAAACGTTGGGCTACGTCCACCAAGCATAGGATCGGTTGTCTTATTATTCGGATTATGAAGATTACATTAGATTTGCAAATCTCTCACACACTTAGTCTCTCACAGTTGTTTTTGCCTCTACGGGTTTACATGAATTTATACATTCATACAAGAAACTGAATATTAAATGCAATCCCTATCCATATTTTAATTTAGGCTATTTGGTTGTAACCAATACAAAATAATAAGATCCAAATTTATCATTAGAAAAATTAGTTATCACCAAATCCCAACAGTAGATTGAAGAGAATATATTCTACAACTTAAAGAAGAAAAGATTGCACAAATTTTGAATGAAAGAGTTGTAGGGAAAACAAGAAGGCACAAGAAGAAGGGCTAACTAGTTCATTCGAAGAACAAAGGATTGGATAATGCTAGGTGGATTCTAGAATAAAAGATGGAACTAATTTCTCAGTGTTGTATTCACCGTGCCAACTCACTTTTTTTTAATGATCTGGGAGGCTTAACGCAAACATTGAGAAATTAGTTCCATCGTGGATTCTAGAATCCACCTAGCATTATCCAATCTAAGTAAAAGAGTGAGCTGGCACGGTGAATACAAGAATTTGGCACATAAAAATTGGGAAAAAGTTAAATGTAACTTTATATGAATTTTAATATGATTATTTAATAAAAAAATTTATGTTGTAATAAAGATATTTAAGATTAAATATATTTATTCATTAAAAATAATAATTTTAATAATAAAAAATTACAATCTTAATAAGATTTTATAATTGAAATTTTTATTAAAAAACATAAAAATCATTAATTTTTATTTTTATATTTAGTGTGGAAGAAGCTACCCATTTTTTGAATTTGAATGTGAGAAGAAGTGGGATTCGAAACCACTGTCCCATCCCACATGTGTCAACTCATCTAGTATGTCCATCCACACCCTGCAATACGCTCCAAACGAGGTGGCTATGGCGGAAGGGAGGTGCACTATGCAATAAGGCCGGTGCAGCGGTACCAATGTGAGAACAGGCGAGAACGGAAAACTTGGGCCCATCTGTCGCAGCGGAGTTGCCGAAGAATTTTATGACATGAAATGCATGAGGGGATGACATGCATCGACCTATCCATGTTATTTTGGGTTTTTCCGAGATGCGACCGTATAACGATCGCGGGCAAACCTAAAAGGTTGCATAGTTAACTTACTCGTATAATATTAATATTATAAAGAATCTCATTGATTTTCAATTCTCATTAATGTGTAATATATAATATTATAAGGAGTCCCTCTCTTGAAAAGCCGTGACCATGCTTTAAAAAAATAATGCAATTCCCTTCCTGCACATGGAAAAACTCACTTTATTTTCAGATTCTGAAAGTTCACTTCATAATTTACAAATTAATGGATCCATCCTGCATGACATTGCTTTGTCATCCATTAAGTGGCAGTTCAAAAATAACAAATTAATCTTTGTTTGGTTCACAAATGAGAAATTTTTCTGTACTTATATCATTGTTTCAAGTAGTTCTAGTTTTAAAGCTTCTATCTTTTATTGTCATGTGTTCTTTTCAATTGATTCTCTTTATGTCTTCGACTCTGCTCGAGGGGCAGGAGGTCGAATTTGCATAAGTAGAATTTTGTTTTTATCTCTATGGGAGGAGAGGATAACTTAAATGATGTTAGTTATATATGTAACCTCAACAGTATGTGATTGTACAGTGCCAGCTGTTCTGGCCAACTGTACGAATATTTCTTGATTTTCTTGATTTGTTGAACTTTATTTAGCTCAACTCTTTTCCCTTAATGAATTGTGCTTTTCTCATTCTTGTTTCCAATTTCTTCTTCTCCGTATTATCTTCTCTTCTTCTCATTTTGTCATGGTATCAGAGCTTAGGACGTAAGCCTCTTCACAATGCCCTCTTCACAGTGCCTAGAGAGAAGCCCGATCACAAGAGGAAGAGTGCATAATATACGTTATCTTGTAGACGAGAGTGCGGGAGGTAAAATTCTTCACAGATCCTGGAGAGAAATCTACAGTACACTCAAAAGATTGTTGAAGACTGCAAAGCGCAAGGAAGCAGAGTTGCAGAAGGATGAAACACTTAAAGATTCGTGAGCATTTAAAGAATTCGTGAAATTCTTTCGCATTTAAAGATTTGTGAAATTCTTTCTTCAGAAGGAAGTTGCAAGAAGAAGCAAAGGAGAAGCTACAACAGCCGTAAGATCGGCCATGGGAATAGATCTGAGCCATAAATTAAGCTCAGAAAGGATGAAGAGCGCACATAAGAGGCACATTTTTTTTCAGCCGTTAGATCTGGGAAAGAGTAAGATAAGACGACAGATCAAGGAGAGTTGAAGTTACAACCGTCAGATCTCATTGAAGAGAGATCGACGGTGGGGAGCCATTGTGGATATCGGGAAGGAAATTAAAGCGTGAGCAAGTTGTGAGCCCACAATCCCTTAAGATCATTGATCTTGCTAGATCAACAGATCAACAATGGATATTGATCCTGCTACGAATAAGCATCTTCAAATTGCGGAGATCGGGAAGGAAATTAAAGGGTGAGCAAGTTGTGAGCCCACAATCCCTCAGGATCGTTGATCTTTCTAGATCAACAGATCAACGGTGGATATTGATCCCACTACGGATGATCATCTTCACTTTGCGAATATCGGGAAGGAAATTAAAGATTGAGGGAGTTGAGTTTCTGCAATCACTCATGGTCATTGATCTTCAAGCAAGGGACATGTGTCAGACGATCTCATACTCTGGCAGAAAGCAAGCAGAAGCTGAGTAAAGGACTCCCAAAGGCCCGAAGCTCCGAAGAGCTGGAGTAGATATAGACCATTGATCGAAGTGGACACATGGCAGGAGATCATGCACTTCGACGAATAACCACTTCGGAAGAAATACGAATGTGTGAAGCGAGAACTTCCGAAAGCCCGAAGTTCCGAAGTAAATCTCGGCCGTCCAAATCAAGAGGACACGTGGAGGAAGATCTCTCACTTTAGAGATACAGAACTTTAGAGGATTTTCAATACTATGCATTGAGAAGGACCGAAGCCCAAACTCCCGAAGTAAATCTGAGTCGTAGATCTCGATGGGTCACTGATGTTGGAAGATTGGTTGTTGTCATTGATATCAACCCTAGTCATGGGTTTTGGACCGCAAGATTGATGAAGGTATTTGGAAATGAAGGAAAATTTACATTCAGATACAACACCCATGGATGGATAGTATACATCATGTTATTTCTGGTGGTATGTGGCACGTCACGTGGATCCTCATGGTTGAGAAGAAATGAATTTTTGAAGATGACAAAGTGAATTGAAGTAGGAAGTACATGTAGGCCCTAAAGATAACTAAAGAAAATAATTACAAAATAAGAAAGTGTCAGGTCGGCCCTAATTTTAAAAGGAAGTGACATAAATGGTATAAATAAACATCATTATACATTCATTTGATACAAGTCAAATTTCAGAGGAAATAAGAAGTAAAAGAAGGCCGGATTTCAAGGGAGGATGAAGTATTTTGGTGATGTGTTATAAGGTATGTTATTTTCAGGTCATCTTACCATTTTTTCTATAATTGTTTTTCTAGAATGATTGAGATGGTGAAATAACTATGGTATTGAGAATGCATATCAAGGTACCCCTGGTAAAAAATTAATCTCTTGATTCTTTATAATTATGGAGATACAGTCTGTGGAAGATAGGGTTTGTGACCAGTCCTGAAGCTAGTTAATAAATAGGTGTTCTGGGTAAACCAGTCATAACATATTCATACAGAATCCAAATGAAGTGGGACCACTTCCATTGGAAAGAGTACGAACTTTAGTTTCTTGTGTGTGAGTTTCAGAATTAGGTGTTAAATATTGAGCACGGGGCATGTTGTACAAGTTGGGTCTTCGGAATAGACCAGAATTGAATAAAGTCTACCATTCTTTCTATAACCTCTTTTTGGGGAGGATTCAAGGAGTTAAAATTGGAGGAGTTTCAGAGAATACATTGAGTAATATTATCTACAGGATCAGAGTACTCCAATAATTGAAGAATTGTAGAAATTGAAGAAGTCTCAGGAAGCATTATCAGGTTCTATGTGATGATTGGTTGATGATGATGATTTAATGTAAAGTTTTATTATCTCTCATATATTCTTGGGTGGAAGGAAGGGGCAAGGATGGAGAG
>ML827875.1:35403-46763 GCA_009831015.1 Picea engelmannii
CTAAAAATGGGATGTGAATACATGCACACTACAGTGATCAATTTGTGTAACTGGTGGATTGGGTTGTAACTAACTTTTGTTTAACCGACTAACAGATCCTATATATCTAGCATCCCATATAGGTGTGGGTAAGCAATGTAGTGTAGAGCCATGTGCGGAAAGAGAGTGAGAGGATGGTTGTAAGCCAGTGTGTAGCTACTGATATTCTCCCTTGAATAATAAGAATAGCGATTATCATTTCCCCGTGTTTTTTTCCCCTTAAATGGGTTTTCACCGTAAATATAGTGTTCACTGTGTGATTTATTTCATTATGTATTTGTTGTGATCTCTTTCTTAATTGTTATTGTGTGATTTATTTATTTGTGTATTTGTTGTGATCTATTTCTTAATTGTTATTGAATATTATCGTGTTTATGATTCCACTGCACAACAAGTGGTATCAAAGCTCAGAATTGAAGCACCTAAGAGTGAAGGAGAAGAGAATATGGTCGTTCGAAATAAGTGCGCAAAAAAGAAAGAAATAAACAACGAAACTGAGTTTCATTTTTCTTTGAAGCTATAGAGGACGGAGGATATATTTGTTGCAAGGGAAATATTGGTTGGCTGTGAATTCTCGTTGCATGTCCACATTGTCGAAGAGATTTCGAATCTGTTTTGTTGGGTTCTCCGACGGAAATAATTATTTAAAATCTCGATGGCAAGAAGAGGGGCGATATTTTTGTTTTCCTATCGCAGACCAGCCCTGTTAAGGGAAGCAATAATACAATCGCACACTTAAGCTCAGTTCCAATTCCCAAGCACATCGTGCCCTACACCTTGCATGAACAACGATAACGGTGGAAAGAGTTTTCTTCACCATCATGAAAAGTCGTGGTGGATCACGTTATTTCATGAACATAGCACGAGGTATATTTCATAGGGTGTGAAGGTATGAAATCATATGCTTTTTTTGTTTTTGTCATTATTCACATGAGGTATTAAAATTTCCTTTGGTAAATTAAAAAGGAGATTCACCTTGGTTAATAAACTATTTGTTTAAAGAGGTGGACATTTCTTTTTTATAATAAAAGTTTTAAAGACATAATTCATGGAGAATCACTCTTCAAATGAGTGGAGGATGTTATAATAGTTTAATAGGTGGATTCCTTTTTTTTGGGTAAAATATTTTAAGGCAAATATTTTTAATATTTGTACTTTTTCTTAAATATTTTAATTGATTTTTTTTAGGGTTCAACCTTGAATAATAAAATTATTTCTCGATAAGAAAGAGATTAGTCTTATAAGTTGTGGTGTTTTGGGTGGTTTTGTGTTAATGGAAAAAGTGCAGAGTTCAAAGTTTGAAGTGGAGAAATTCAACGGCAAGAATAATTTTTATCTTTGGAAGATCAAGATGCAGGATATTGCAAAAGCCATTGGCGGGAAAGAAACCAAAAAGCATGACAAATGAGGACTGGGAATATCTAGATGCAAGATCCCTTGGTACCATCTATCTATGTCTAGAAGATGAAGTTTTGTTTAAAATTATTGGAGAGGAGACAACAAGAGGCTTGTGAAATGGACTGGAAAGTATTTATATGAAAAATTCCTTAATGAACATGATCTTCCCGAAGAGGCAGTTGTATATATTACGAATGAAAGAAGGTACAAAAATTGTTGATCATTTGAATATTTTCAATACCTTTATTTGTCAATTAAGTTTTATGGATGTAAAATATGAATATGAGGACAAAGTAGTCATGATATTGTGTTCATTACCCGAATCGTGGGATCATTTGGTCAGATATGTGGTTTAGCACAACAAACACCATTAATTATGACATTGTTGTGGGAGCTCTGTTAACCGAGGAAGTGAGGAGAAGATCCAATAAAGAAACCTCAACAGCAGAATAAATGGTGGTTAGAGGTTCATCCTACAGAAAGAGGGTAAGATCATATAGGTACATCTATATCTAAGTCAACATGCAAGAGGGGTAAGAAAAAATGTTGGTTTTATGGAAAATTTGGGAATCTCAAGAAGGATTGATGGAAAAAACATAAAGCATCTAAACATGACTCTACAAAGGAAGCTAATTCAATTGAAACAAGTTTAGGTTTGTGTATGGTTGATGAGGTATTATCTACTTGTGATGTTTCACAACAACATCAACATTGGTTGGTATATTCTAGTGCGTTCAGTCACATGTGTCTTCATAGAAATTAGTTCTCAACTTACCAATCTATTGATGATGGTGTTGTTTTGATGGGAAATTATTTTTCTTGTAAAATTGTTGGGGTTCGTATCATCTGAATTAAAATGTATGATGGTACTATAAGAACGTTAAAAAATGTGAGGCATGTACCCAAACTTAGAAATAACTTAATATCTTTGGGAGTTCTAGATTTTGTTGCTTATAAGTGTACAAATCAAGGTGGAGTATTGAAGGTGTCCAAAGACATACTAGTATTCATGAAGGAAAAGAGGATCGAGAACCTTTATCATCTTCAAGGAAGGACTAAAATAAATCAAGAATTGGTAGCATCTGAAGGTGCAAGTGACTCTACTCATTTATGGAATCAACGTTTTGGTCATATGAGTGAGAAATGGATTAAGGTACCGGTTGATCGTAAGTCACTTCCAAGTTTAAAGTTTATGAATTTGAATTTCTACAAGTGTTGTGTTTTTCGAAAACAGTGTAAAAAGGAGTTTAAAATATGATGACATATAAGCAAAGGTATTCTTGATTAAATTCATTCATATGTTTGGGGACCATCCCCTATAGTTTGTTTTGGAGGATCATCCTTTTTTGTGACATTTATAGATGATTACTCTAGAAATGTGTGGATCTATTTACTTAAAAGAAAAGCTAGTGTATTTAAAACTTTTAAGCAATTCAAATATTTGGTTGAAAAGAGAACTGATTGGCCAATCAAGTGTTTAAAAATAGATAATGGAGGTGACTTCACATCTATGGAATTTGAAAACTATTGGAAGGAAGTTGGGATAGAAAGACCCAAGATCACGATTTATACTCCTCATCAAAATGGTGTTGTTGAATTCATGAATATGACTCTTTTAGAGAGAGAAATGAGCATGCTCAATAATTCCAAGTTGCAACATGAGTTGTGGGAAGAAGCAATTCTTACAACATGCTATCTAATAAATAGGGCACCATCAATTTCAATAAATCGTAATATTCCAGAAGAGGTATGGACATGTCATTCGTGTGATTATTCAAATATGAGAATATTTGGTTGTGACACATATGCTCTTATTTCTAAAGATCAATGTTCTAAGTTAGATCATGGATGAAAGAAATATTCCTTTGTTGGTTATGGTGATGGAGTTAAGGGGTACATATTGTGGGATCCTACTACCCACAAACTCATCATAGGTAGATATGTAGTATTTTATGAATACTCACTCATAAAATCAGAGCTGGTAGATGTTGAGTGAGACAAGAACAAGTACTGCAAGTTCAACAACTTCAGTTGGAGACTTAGGAGGAGCATGAAAAAGTTCCAGAAGAACAAGATGAAGATGCAGAAAATATCGAGGAAAGTATGGATATGCCTCAACCATCTCTAAGGAGATCTACATGGGTCAAGAATCTTCCTACAATGTATGGTGATTATATTTCATTTGTGGATTTGGTTTCTAATGATGGAAAACCTAGTTGTTATCAAGAAGCAATGCATGTATCTGAAATGTTAAATGAAAATAAGCTATGAAAGAAAAAATGGATGGCTTAGAGAGGAATAAAACATGGGACCTAGTAGAACTTCCAAAGGACAGGTAGGTTGTTTGTTGCAAGTGGGTCTACAAATTGAAAAAGGGTGTTGATGATAAAATTGAAAGATACAAAGCAATACTTGTAGAAAAAGGGAATTCTCAAAAGGAAGGTATTGATTTTCATGAAATATTTTCACCTGTTGTGAATCTTCTTTGAATTCATGTTGTGTCAACACTAGTTTCTTTACTTGATATTGAGTTAGAGTAGCTAGATGTTAAAAAACATTTCTACATGGAGAGTTGGATGAGGATATATATATGGAACATCCAGAAGGGTTTTTCAGGATCACAATAAGATGTTTGTTTGCAAACTCAAGAATTCATTGTATGGCTTGAGAAAGTCTCCCAGGAAATGGTACAAGAAGTTTTATTCCTTCATGGTGAGCCAAAATTTTACAAGAAGTGAATATGATCATTGTGTTTACTTTAAAAAGTTGGAAAATTTCATATTCATTATTTTGGTGTTATATGTTGATTATATGCTTGTTACAAGAAAAAGAATGGTCGAAATAAACAAGTTAAAGGCTCAGTTGACTAGGATGCTTGATATGAAGGATCTAGGAGCCGCGAAACAAATCTTGGGCATGGAGATACATAGAAACGTGAAAAATGGTAAGTTGTAGTTATCACAATAGAAGTATGTGGAGAAAATACTTATGAGATTCACTATGAATAATGTGAAACCTGTACAAATCCCTTTGGATTCCCATTTCAAGATTTCTTTAAGTTTTTGTCCTAGAAATGATGAAGAAAAGGATTATATATCTCATGTACCATATGCCAATGCAGTAGGAAGTTTGATGTATCTGATGGTGAGTAATAGACCAGATATTTCACATGCATTTGGTGTTGTCAGTAGATACATGGAAAATCCAAGTAAAGAGCATTGAGAAATAGAGAAATGGGTGCTTCAGTATCTTAGAGGCACAACTAATTATTATATCACTTATGATGGTTCCAATGATTCAGTTTGAGGTTATGTCGATTTAGATTTTGTAGGTGACTTGGAAAAAAGGAGATCCACTTCAGGATATTTCTTTACTCTTGCAAGAGGACCTATTAGTTGGATGTCAAATCTTCAAAACATAGTTTCTTTATCCACTACTGACGTTGAATATATGGCTTCCTCACATGCATGCAATGAGGTAATTTGGTTAAAATGTTTGTTGGGTGAGTTTGGAAGGATGCATAACAAGGTGAAAGTAAACTTTGATATTCAATGTGTTACTCATTTGGTTAGAAATCCCACTTATCACAGTAAGATGAAGCATATTTCTATTAAATACCATTTTGTAAGAAAGGTTGTTGATGAAGGGGAGTGGCTTCGGAAAACATACATACAAAATTGAATTATGCATACGTGTTCATGAAACCAGTGTTTTTAGAGAACCTCTGATGGTGTTTGGCATCTCTTAGATTGCAAAAAAGGTGATGAATTAATTCAGGCATGATATGTTGGCGACGGAAGTCACTCCTAGATTGCAGCAGGAGCAGAGCCCGACGCCCATCAGTTTATGTCACGATTATGTATGAAAGGTGTGATCGAATGGAAGTAAACTCGGATGATACTGTTTCAACTCTGAAACTAGGCAAGGCATGCATGGGCAAGTGAGGTCTTATACACACTCCAGACAGTGAGTTGTAGTAAGGGTGAGTAGGAGGAAGACTTGTATCAGAGAAATGCAAAGGTCTGTTGTCAACATCAGGTTTCTAGCAGACTGTAGGAGAATGCATTTGAACGTGTGATCATCTTACATTCAAACGCAGAAAACCAGAGAATACAATAGTGCCACAATAAATCCTTTATCATAACACGACTGCAATAATTCATGTGAATCAATCAATCATGAACTCCCTCAGTATGAGATGAAAACTAGATGGAATAAGGAAACTGTCTTTCGTAAATAAGAAATCTTACATACATATGCATAACCAACAAACTAGAGTGTCTGTTAAAACATTACAATCAGGAGCTTTGCTCTACCATTGATAGATTACAAAATACAAAGACTGAGTCTATATACTCAGGAAAATTCACCTAACAGATGCATGTTCAGCCATCTAAGGCGTGGTGTCCCTTCAACCGAATTCGGACGGATAATCCCTATCAGACGCCACCCTAACTGTGCATGGCTCCTCCAAGGGGAGTAGTTGAGCCATTAAGTGCCGAGCTAGCGTGTGCAGACTTCCTCCGGCTAGTTGAGAACTCGGGATGGCTTTTCTGGAAAAATGGGTACACAGGACCCTCTCGAGCAGACCGCTCGCCAGGCCCTCCATACTTTGCACTTAATGACTGAGGAGAGGTTTCAACCACCCCTCCTTGCCTTCATTTACTCCAAGTGGAAACCAAGAGTGAAATCATATCCGATGGCACATGGAAATCGCGAGGATCCTTTCAGCGACTGGACTCGACGCTTTCGGCCCCTTTTGCTTAGCTATTTTATTTCCCAAGTGACCACGGACCGTGACCCTGCTTTTACTCCCATAGGGGCTTTCGACATTCGCGAATAGGAAGGAGATGATCCTTTCTTATCATAGTTGCGATGGGTGAAACATCCAGATGGCTCAATTGAGCACCACACATCCTTCAAATGAACAACCCAGATAGTATTCGTTATTATAAAGGGGGCTGCCCCCATTTACAGGCTCACTTGATGTGACCTGGTGCTAAGACCGTGGGCTTGGCTCCAAAGGTTCTTTTGGTGTTTCACCGATCAAAGATTTCAGCTATAAAGAATGGGAGGCTCATTGTCTCCCGAAACACCGATCCCCGATACGTCGACTAGCCGCCACCTGTCCCAATTGGATCAGACGACCCATATTTTCCCTGAACTATGGGTGCTACCCTTCGTGCTAAATCCTGGGCAACTTGACAGCTCCGAAAACCCGATGACCGTCGATTTTCTTTGTTGGTGAATCTTAGCTGCTAACAACCAACATCTCGCCCACTTGCTTGACTCATAACTGGAAAAGGGATTCTCCCGTGCTGTGCTCGGGCACCTCTCGTGCAACCTGTAGACCTGGATGCTCTTAGGCCCAAGACAAGAAATGTCGCTAACATTAGGTTCCATGGGGGATAGAGTCATCCCTGTGATGCTCTGAGAACTCATTCTGCAGCTTCAGTGCCTTGCTGTTGGGCTATGGAGTCAGGCTCAAAACATCTCGCTACTGAAAATACAAGCCGAAAAATAAAAGCAACAAAAATAAAGATACGTGCTCAAAGGAGCTTATTTATATGCAATCCTAAACTAATAAAACACTTTACATGGGGCTAGGTGAAAGCAGATTTCCACCATAGCCATTCAAGCAGCTTCCTGGATATAAGCTCCTTCTTTCTGTTGATGATCACCAGCAAATGGTGTAACCGTGACAACATAACGACTATATTCTTCAACTTCTCCTCACTGGATGAAGTTGATATGGAATAGGGTGGCTCCAAGGCATAAAGAACATTCCACTCCATGTACTCGCTGACAAGATCATAGAATGAGTGGAAAATCCTGTGAAAAGGGTAGCAGCAGGCCTGCTCTGCTCCACAACTACTCCTACAGGGCTAAACTTCATGAGTCTGCATAGGTGAATGGGCGGGCTCCAGGCAGGAAGTCACATGTTCCACTGGTTCTTTCTTCTCTTCTTCTTGGCTCTCCCCCAGGTCTGATTCATATTCATCATAAATAGGGACCATGGGGTGGTTCTTCTTGCTGACTGGCTTTTCAGTATCTTTATAGTGATCAAATGTAGGATAAGCTTGCTGCTCATCATCACTATAATATACATCAAAAAGGGGTTGTCCTTTATTGATATGATCCTTCTCCAAAACAGTGATCCCGTCAAAAAAATTCGTTTTAGGGATAGTGGGACCTGCTGGTTTTGGCTGCTGACACATAATCTTTTTCTCTTTAATCCCAGGTAAAAATATATCGTGAGAAACCCCTTGAAGGAAAAGAGAAAAATCCTCCTCCACAACCATCTCTTCTTTAAAAACGGGGAGGTCTTCGTCATCATAAGCATGGAAGCTAGGAACATCTGCTTCAACCGGATACCCAGGTGAGCCATCTACTATAGACCACATTTGCTCCATAAACTCACAATTTCCACAAGAGGCATGTTGATCGTTATGAACATCTAAAAGAATAGAGGCATCTGATATGATGTCAAATGCTTTCGTTCTAGGGCTAACACAATGAATATCATTCAACACCTCTATATTTTCATGGAAAATGATTTCCTCCACAGTAAAAGCTTCATCATGGACATGGTCTTCAGGGCCAGTAGAGGCTTCATGAAGCGAAGAAAACTCCTCACAACAGTTTTCATACAAACAATCAGCTGGAAAATAATCTTTACAAAATGAATTGAAAGTTGTATGAAAACTTGTTAAAGAGTGGATGCTCGCAACAGGAAGAGATCGACACCACTCAAGAGCATCTCCCTTCAATGAATACCTGAAGAGCTTAATCCGGACATCCTCATGTGTGATATTGTGTCGGTGAATAGCTTTATGGAAGTCCAGTAAATGCTCAGCTGGTTCCTCCCAACTTGTTGCATGAAATTCAGGGAGGAAATTCTCCCATTGGTCTCTATCAGGAAGTGCATTAGGAAAACTAACTATCTGGGAAAAGTCACAGAAAGCAAACCTTTGAGCTAGAATTTTCCCCATATCGAACCAGTGGATTCGGCAATCGATCCTTGAATCATGGAGTTGCCAGGTGAAAGATGTGCAGCTTCAAATATGCCTGGTCTTTGTTCACCATCAAGGGCCAGATCTTAATGTTGTCGTTACCCCAGGAAGCTTCTCAGGCTGAGAAAGCAGCTGCTGAAACCTTCTCGAGAAAGCTCCTTAGGGTCATCTTTCAGGTGTGCTAACAGTAGCCACGGCTGAAACAGTGATGTGGGAACAATGGAGTCGCTACAGTGGAGTCACCAGGTGCACAGTAGCAATCTTTAAGGGCTCTGATGTCTGATGCACCTTCAGAATCAGAGGCTCAATGTCGTTCTGCCCAGGGAAAAGCTTCAACTTCATCCTCGGAAACGGCGCCCGAAATTTTGGTGATGGAAGTCACTCCTGGATTGAAGCAGGAGAAGATCCTGACACCCATCAGTTTATGTCACAATTATGTATGAAAGGGGTGATCGAATGGAAGTAAACTCGGACTATATTGTTTCAACTCCGAAACTAGGCCAGGCATGCATGGGCGAGTGAGGTCTTAGACATACTCCAGACAGTGAGTTGTAGTAAGGGTGAGTAGGGGGAAGACTTGTATCAGAGAAATGCAAAGGTCTATTGTCAACATCATGTTTCTAGCAGACTGTAGGAGAATGCATTTGAACGCGTGATCATATTACATTCAAATGCAGAAAACCAGAGAATACAATAGTGCCACAATAAATCCTTTATCATAACACGACTGCAATAATTCATGTGAATCATTCAATCATGAACTCCCTTAGTATGAGATGAAAACTAGATGGAATAAGGAAAATGTCTTTTGTAAATAAGAAATCTTACATATAGATGCATAAACAACAAACTAGAGTGTTTGTTAAAACATTACAATCGGGAGCTTTGCTCTATCATCGATAGATTACAAAATACAAAGACTGAGTCTATATACTCAGGAAAATTCACCTAACAGAGGCATGTTCAGCCATCCAAGGTGTGGTGTCCCTTCAACCGAATTCGGACGGATAATCCCTGTCAGACGCCACCCTAACTACGCATGGCTCCTGCAAGGGGAGTAGCTGAGCCATTAAGTGCCGAGCTAGCGTGTGCAGACTTCCTCCGGCTAGTTGAGAACTTGGCATGGATTTTCTGGAAAAATGGGTACACAGGACCCTCTCGAGCAGACCGCTCGCCAGGCCCTCCATACTTTTCACTTAATGACTGAGGAGAGGTTTCAACCACCCCTCCTTGCCTTCATTTTCTCCAAGTGGAAACCATGAGAGAAATCATATCCGATGGCACCTGGAAATCGCAAGGATCCTTTCAGCGACTAGACTCGACGCTTTCGGCCCCTTTTGCTTAGCTCTTTTATTTCCCAAGTGACCACGGAACGTGACCCTTCTTTTACTCCCATAGGGGATTTCGGCATTCGCGAATAGGAAGGAGCTAATCCTTGCTTAGCATAGTTGCGATGGGTGAAATGCCGGGATGGCTCAATTGAGCACCACACGTCCTTCAAATGAATGACCCAGATAGTATTCGTTATTACAAAGGGGGCTGCCCCCATTTACAGGCTTGCTTGATATGACCTGGTGCTAAGATCGTGGGCTTGATTCCAAAGGTGCTTTCGGCGTTTTTCCAATCGACGATTTCAGCTGTAAAGAATGGGAGGCTCCTTGTCTCCTGAAACACCAATCCCCGATACGCCGATTGGCCGCCACCTGTCCCAATTGGATCTGACGACCCAGATTTTCCCTGAACTATGGGCGCTACCCTTCGTGCTAAATCTTGGGCAACTTGACAGCTCTGAAAACCCGATGACCGTTGATTTTCTTTGTTGGTGAATCTCAGCTACTGACAACCAACATCTCGCCCGCTTGCTTGACTCGTAACTGGAAAAGGGATTCTCCCGTGCTGCGCTCGAGCGCCTCTCGTGCAGCCTGTAGACCTGGATGCTCTTAGGCCCAAGACAAGAAATATCGCTAACATGATATATCAGGTAAATTGTTTTTAAGGTGGATATTGTTGAAACTTCCAACTAATTTCCCATGTGAATGCATGCACACTGTATCAACTAAAAATTGAATGTGGATACATGCACACTATAGTGATAAGTTTGTGTAACCGGTGGATCAGGTTGTAACTAGTTTGTTTAACCATATAATAGATCATATATATCTAGCATACACATAGAGGTTTGGGTAAGAAATGTAGTGTAACACAATGTGTGGAAAGAGAGTGAGAGGATGGTTGTAAGTGTGTGTGTGGCTATTGCAATTATCCCTTGAATAATAAGAATATTGATTATCATTTCCCCGTGGTTTTTTCCTTTAAAATGGTTTTTCCACATAAATACTATGTTCACTGTGTGATTTCTTTCGTTGTGTATTTTTTGTGATCTCTTGTCTACTTTCTATTGAATAATATTGTGTTTATTCTTTCGCTACAAAACAACTCTCACTCTCTCTCTCTACTCCTCTTTATCTCTTTCATATTCTACCTCCCTATCTATCTCTCTCCATCTAACTTTCGACCTCTCTTCTTCTCTTCCTGGATTTCTCCCTCCCTCCCTCCCCTTCTTTCTCTATCCAACTCTCTCTCTACCCTATCCCTCAATATCTCTATATCACTCTCAAGCTCTCTTTTACTCTTGTTGTCTCTTTCCCTCCCTCCCCTTATCTCCCTCTCCCCTCCTCTCTCACTCTGTATCCCCCTCCATTTCCCACTCACTATATCCTCCTCCCTCTCTCTCCTCTACTCTCCCCCCATTTATCTTTATATATATCTCTACCCACCTTTCCCTCTATCTCCCCCCTCCTCTCACAATTAGTATCACTTTCTCTCTACCCCCTCCTCCATCCCCCTCTCTCTCTCTCTCCCCCTCCCTCCCACTATCTCTTTGCTCTCTTTCTCTCTCATACATCTACC
>ML827876.1:24043-46050 GCA_009831015.1 Picea engelmannii
AGGTTTGTTGGAGGAATGAAGAGAGTGGATAAGGTCATGCGTTAGAATGATACTATCTAGGATTTGTCTTCCTTCCACAAAACTTGTCTGCTCTAGGGAGATGAGGGAGGGGATGAATGGTTTTAGTCCATTCACAATGATTTTGGAAATGAGTTTGTAGATAACATTGCAGAGAGCTATAGGGTGAAATTTGATGGGGGTTTCAACTTTTTCTTTTTTAGGGATAAGAGTGAGGAAGGTAGTGTTGAAAGCTGGGAGGATTTTTATTTTTATTTTTATAGAGTCTTCCACTGCTTCCCATACTTCATTCTTTATTATGGGCCAACAAGCTTGGTAGAAGTCCACTGTGAATCCATCTGGTCCTAGGAATTTCCCTTTTGGAATCTCCCAAATCACTTTCTCTACCTCTTCCATGGTGACTGGCCTCATCGTGGCTTCATTATGGTTTTCTTTTATCATTTTTGGAACATACTGAGTAATATTTTTGATTTCATCCTTTCAATTCAATTGCGGTTCTTACATTAGAGTTATGTAGAATTGAAGAAGCATTGATTGGATTTCCTGGTGTTTGCTTAATTTTTTTCCTCGTTGGTCTTTTAGAGAAATACTTTTGTTATGGTGTCTCCGTTGGATCATTGAGTTGTGGAAAAACTTTGAGTTTCTCTCACCTTCCTAGAGCCACATGATTCTTGATTTTTGTCTCCAGTGTATTTCCTTGTGCTTATCTATGGTTTTTATTTGGGCCATGAGAGAGTTTTCTTCCTCTATTTTCTCCTGGGAGCTCCCTAAAGCGATCATTTGATGTTGGTTTTATTTCATTCTTTCTTGAAGTTGTTTTTTGGCTTGAAATATGTTGCCAAATTCTAATTTATTCCATAACTTGATTGTTGTTTCAGGTTCTTTAGTTGTTGTTGGAGTTTGTACATCAGGGAGCCCGAGTTGATGGTCACTGCCTTCCACCAAGAGGGAAATTTGGAGTGGAAGGAGGCGTCCGTCATTCATAAGGATTCAAAGTGGAAGGGGCGATTCTTGGGGCTAGCTGGGATGTCGATGAGGACGTTGATGGGCCAGTGGTCTGATCCATGCTAGGGGAGAATGGTGGCTTCTATGGCAAAGTTTCTTTGGAGAAGGGATTTTGAGATGAGGAAGCGATCCATACGGGAGGAAATGTGGTGCTAGCCAGCTCAGTGGTTTCTCTAGGTAAAAGTTCCATTAGTGGTTTCCCAGTCAACCAAGCCCAGGTCAATAATGGTTTCTTTTAATCTGTTAGAGTCTTGATCCAGTCGATTTAAGCCTCCTCTTTTCTTTGGGAGAGAATTTATAATGTTAAATTCTCCCCCAATGATCCAAGGTTGGATTTCTAAGAGATGATCAATATGGGAGAGGGACTACAGAAAGGTTAATTTATCCTGCAAAAATTGAGGGCCGTAGACATTGGTGATGTAACATGATTGCCAAATCCTATTGTTTGGAATTTGGTTGGTATAGTACAATGGGTAGAGAAGAAGTAGGAAAGGGAGATTTTTATGGGGTTCAAGAGGCTGGTGAAACCCCCTAATTCTCCTTCGACATCTAATACTATGAAATTGGAGCTTCTCCAACATCTGTTGGCCAATTTTTCCATAGTTGTGGAAATGCACTTGGTTTTCTTGTATCATCATTACATAAGGTTTTTCCTCAGATATCAAGGTCTTTAATAATATTTTATTACTCGAGCTATTAAGGCCTCTTACATTCTATGATATGTATTCATTGGGAAGGTTGGGGGTGTGAGAATATTTTTTCCCTATTCTCTTAATCCTTCCGAAATTTAGAAGGAGTTCTCCCTGTTCTTGTAAGAGTTGCTTGTTCGATGGCCTTCCTATTTTTTTGTCATCTTTGGGAGCCGTAATAATTTCTTTGCTTGAAGTGTTTTTCATTCCGAATGATGAAGGTACAACGTTCTTACCTTTTTGGGTCATTTCTCCTTTGTCTTTATTCCTTGATTTAATCAAGGCACTTTCCAATAGTCTTATTTGTTGATTTGGTATCTAGTGTTCCTCTTTTAATTCACATGTTGTTGTTATTCCTTGTAGATATAGATCTTCCAGATCCATGTCTTCCATATCGTTCTAATCCACCTTTAGGGGTTTAGAGGGCAGCATTAGATTATCTTGGTTTGGTGGCTGGGTGTCAAAATTGAGGGGGGGAGGGAACGCTAGTGGTGGTAAGTTCCTTTTCTTGTCTAGGTTGGGCACTTGGTTGGGTTTTGACCAAGGGGTTTGGGTCGAGATATTCTTTTTTTGAGAGGTTAACTAAAGAGTCGAAACTATTACTGGTGCAAGGGCCTTTGGAGTTGGGATGGGCAGGTATTTTCTTTTGTTCTTTGCACTTGTCTTGGAATTTTTCAAATCTCACCTCGTCATTTTCCAATTTTGGATTAGGGAGCTCTAATTGCTTGTTCAGGGGAAATTATCAGAAAATGTGCCCGTACGCATGGAATTTTTGGCATAAAAATGGAATGTGTTCATAATCCAGGGTATGGAGCCAATTGGCATCCCTATATTTGAGGAAAATTGATGCTGGAAGAGCTTTGGAGACACTGAGGTAGACACATATACGGGCGTAAGAGGTGTAGCGGCCTTGAAGGGTGGCTTCTGTGATCCTGAAAAAGGATCCAAGAGTGTTCCATGTACCCTCTAGAATTCTTGTGTGTAAATACTCCTATAGGACCGAGTACAATCTGATCCATACTAGGGCTACATTGAAATCTTCCTTTTCCGGACTAAAGTTCTCTTTCTAGATCCACATATATAGGCCCATAGAGTTGAAGAAGTACGATTCTCCTTGGAAGACTCTTTCACAATCTTCCTCCAGGTTGAAGATGGCCATAAAGAATCCTTTGGATCCCAGTTTGAGGGAGACATCTCCTTTGAGATTCCATCTGGTTTTGATCCACCACATAAGGGATTTATTAGATGGACATAGGCCCATAAATTTTCATATGAGAGCATGGTATTACATGTATTAGATGTCCTCCCCTAAGAGGGGAGAAAATATTTCGTACTACAAAATTTCTTCTTCCTGCGAGATCCAAGTCGATAGGATTTTCTTGTCGGATTTCTAGTTTTGCAAGGTCTGAGATGGGAGCGGTTCCGAACTTGTCGGATTTCCTTATTTTATTTTATCTGTTCTATGTCCATTGGGTTGGGGGAACTTGAGGTGTCAGGGATGCGGGTAGGGGTCTAGGGCTGTCAGCTGCTACCAACCACTATGTTTTGGAAAGAGAGGGTGGCTCCTGCTTGAGCGGGGGCCTCCATTGCTAGTTAGGGAGGTCAGAATAAGGTTGAAGTTGCAGACCTAATAAAATTGTTCAACTAAGAACCTCATTCAACTCCAATTGTTATTACCAACATGCTCACGAAGAATAAGCAACATTAAAATTTTATTGTTGTTCATATCTAACTCATACTTGCTTTCCCATATCCAGCTAACCCAAAGGCATGGGTTCACTTATTAAAAAATGTTTAAAACATGTGCTCATGGACTTAAAAAAATTACCCATATTTTTAGAATTTACCACATCCTTTTCTTATTTATATATTCCCTTAATGGTAAGTTGATTTACAATTAATGATAACCTCTTTTCTTTTGTCACAAAAAATTGTATTAAAAATTAAAAAAAATCGCTTTCTCATCTAATATCAAAGTCCACTACCTTCATTATTTACCATTCTATAAAAATAAATATTATAGACAATATATATCTCTTATATGAACTCACTTACTATTTGTGATATTTAAAGAGTAACCCTTTGTTCTCAATACTTTCTTTTCTCATATGATTTCAAAACTCCATATCCCCATTATTTACCATTATATTAAAATAGATATTTCGGAATAAAGGGAGAAGTTATTCTGCAAAATATTGATGATATTAATAATAACATTGAAACTAAATTTAACAAGAAACCAATAAATAATAAGAGGACAAAATCAAATTAAGATACTATAAAGAGGTGGTTAACCCTAATCTTGAATATCAAAAGTATCTCTATGTTTTGACTAGCGTCAAGAAGAGAACCAATATTTCTAAATTAAGAACTAATTCTCATGAGCTACATAGTGAAACTAGGCGTTGGAAAATTCTCAAAACACCATGTCATGAAAGAATTTGTCACCTTTGTGACACCTAGAGGGTTGAAGATGAAAAACACATTTTCCTAGAGTGCCTTGCTTATACCCATATTAGATCTCAGTTTCAAAATATTTGTCACAATACCGACCTTCTAACCTTCTAAGTCATCCAAATTAATGTTGGAATGCTTCTCCTAATGTTTTTTGAGGATTGAAGTAACATTTTAAAGAATTCCAAGTAATCTCTAAACTTTCTTAAGGTCTGATAGACCAATATTGGTCTAAGTGGATGTTGACCTTCACCATCACTAGTATTTACCAGACTTTAAAAATATCCCCTCATACCTAATGTTTATTTTGTTGTCAATCTTAACATATGTGTGTGTGTGCATGCATGTGCATGTGTTTTTATAGGTTACAAAGATTGGGGAAAACCATTGAGTACTTACCCTCATTTTAAGGATGGAACCCATGGTAAACCCTAGAATATTCAGGGCACAAGGTCAGTCAAAAACATAGCTCGAAGCCATTACAACAATATATTCATTATGAGTTCGACATATCACTTGCAATAATTGAACCTAGGGGAGAGGATAACAATCGTTCCGTTGTTGGGAAATAATACCCTACGGACTAACAAGCTAGGGCTGAACTTGTACGCAGATCATGACCTCAAAGAAAACACTTTTAACCTATCACCCCAGCACTCAAACCCCCTTTTTCACACACAAGCATGGAAAAGACCTACTAACCTTTTTCTGTCGATGTTTGATGTAGATCCTCTGTTGCGCTTTATCCTCTTGCTCTCGCTGCTCCTTCCAAAGAAAATCCTGCAATCAAGACAAAACACTACACATGCATGCTATTATTCTACCTAAGGGTTAGAGATTAAGCATTAAATCAAATAAAATATATATCACTCGTGCATTGGGACAGGAAAAGTATTCTTTTATTAATCTCAAGATGAATCAACTTACAATAATGATAGAGACCGGCCACCGTTCCTCGATCCTGATCGTGGGCTCCTCCTTTTCTTTGTCCTCCAACTGCTTTGCTTGAATTCTTCTTAGGCTTGAGGAAAGGCTAAAGGGTTGGGACAAAATGGATTCGGAAATTGGGCAGAGTTTCTTTGATGTGTTTTTCCTCCTCCAAATAGTACCCCTACCCCTTCTTTTATAGGCTAGAAGGAGCTACGGTTTTGGATGAACTCTCGGCCATGCATGGCTGGGAGTTCCAGTTAACTGACCCAAAGCTTTTCGTCCCATCGACAACTTTCCTGTTTTTGTGCTTTGTTAGGTAAATGCGGGATGTAGTAGGCCAGCCAGCATTCCAACGCGTGCAGTAGTAGGCCTGCCAGCGTTCCAATGCGTGCAGTAGTGAGTTAGGGCGTGTTTCACTTGATTTAAGAGGATTTTTAAGAGTTTGTTCAGCATGGCTTTGGCAAGGAAGGGGTATGAGTTGGCCTGATGCCAGGTAAGCATGGATGGTGCAATTTAGGGTTATAACAGATGCCCCCTAATGTGTGAGGTCAGAAGAACATCTGATGGCCGAAATACATTACCAATTCTTTACCACTCTGTACTGATATGCTGAATGAGTGAGCCCAGGAATCAGGAATCAAGAGGTGCCGTCTGCAAAAAAATATCAAATGTCTCACCGAGGCGGGCATACCCATGCTCGGGATAAAATAGAACCATGGATACCAATCAAATACACTGTAGATCCATGTCAAAGAACTATAAAGAGTAGCCGCGAACAATACATAGTGGAGCTACGTCTCGAAATCAGAAAGATATACATAGAAAGTATCCATCTCCCAGAAGCTGATTCGGCCTGATGGCTGTACTTCAGAGCTTGAGAAACAACTTCAAAGTCTTCTAAAACTTGGGTAGGAGTGTAATATGAGTGTACGACTACACTACCCAGAGGTCTTCGATGACTGATCGGTTATGGACTTGATAATCTTGATGATCGGACTGAAGGCTTCAGTGATTTCTAACAAAGACTTGATTGGACGTTCAGGATGGCCGGGTATGCGGACAAGAGACATATTGCAGCGGGGCCGACTCAGGCTTAGTGACAAACTTCCCTTGGATAATAGCATGACAAGTGATAAGACCCAGGCAACATATCTGTTAATCATAAGTCTATGAAGCAGGAGGCAACACAAACTCTCCATATGTTTGGAAGAGTAACCAAACGGTGGAGGACACAACTCTGTATAGAGAGAAAATCTTCCTAAGATCGTACTACATCCCATAGTCTGATGAATAAAATGGACAGATGTGCTTTATCCAAGGGCAACTCATGATGCTACCAATAAAGAAAATACTTTTCCCATCCTCTTTTTGGGGTATATTTGATTTTTTTGTTCTTTTTGATGATTTTGAAAGAATAAAGGAATATTACGTTACAATGGAGGAACGAGCACAACAAACATACAAGCTCAAGGCACAAGGACAAGATTGATGTTCTAGGAAATGATACTCGGGAAAAATCCTCCAGTGGCCAAAGGTGTTAAGACGTAAAGGCAAACTGTTACTAGGCTGATGGGTAAATGATGCAAATGCGGTTGATAGAACACACAATGGTAACGTCCTTCGATGTAAGTTTAACGAGTCCAGAGAAGGGAAGCTCGGTGATTTTTCATGTTTAGAGAGTCTGAAAGAGCATAAAAGGAAACTCCATTGGGGTACCTTTTTCGAAAATAGTCTAGTCGGTTCGAAAAAGGGGTAAACTAGCACCAACTAGACGTCAATTCAAAACCATTTTAACGAGTGTGAAAAGGACAAGATCACTCAGCTATTTTTTCACTTTTAAGGAGTCTGAAAAAAGCTTAACTATGGACTCCTTCAGGAAATTTCTTCCGGACCGTTTTAACGAGTGTGAAAGAATAAGGTCACTCAACAATCTTTTCAATTTTAGGGAGTCTGAAAATAGATTAACTATGGACTCCGGGGGGGTTTCTTTTTCGTAAATTTAGTCCCTCAGGCCTGAAAAAGGAATAAAATTATACCTGAGGATACTCTTCTAGAGAATGGACATTCAATAGAGTATTCCTTTGTTCGTACAATTGACCATCCAGACCGAAAAGGGGGTAAACTATCGCCGGATAGACGTGACTTCAAATTTCAGTTTAACGAGTGTGAAGGGTCACAAGATCGCTCGACAATCTTTTCATGTTTAGAGGGTCTGAAAAGGGCTTAAAAGGAGACCCGTTATCTTTTGGGAGTCCGGAGGGTAAGACAAGGAGTGAAAAAGACCCATGCAAATGAGGATCAAACTCGTATTCAGGAAAGACTATACGGACTCCCAAGCCTATAGTGTTGTTTAGAAACGACATGGACACCATAATGCAACCATGACCTACCTAGGGCATCCATGTTTTGGTAAGCTCTACCACCAAGCTGTGACACTTCTAGAGAAGATATGACGGTTCTGTGCCACAACCGGATGGGATCGATCCTATTTCATAAGAACAAAAGGCAACGAGATGCAATAGTCGGGATGAAATTCTACCCTATATGCTCAAGTCGATTTTTGAAAACAATTTTTTTTTTATGGACCGTCACTATATTTTTTTTAATTTTTTTTTATTTTTTTGAAACTCAATGAAAATTGTCCCAATACCTGATCAAATCCCTCCCATATAACTCCTGAACCACTCAAAATGGTTTTTGGTATAAAGAAACTGATAAAAGGGCCCAAAAAAGTGACAAAAGAGGCCAAAATGTCTATAAATAGAAGTTGGCAGCTCATTATCACCATTGCTAATTTGGAAATTGACTCTGGAGCCAAAAGACCCCCTTTCCCAAAGATCGTGATTCCGGGAGCTTCAGTGGACGAAACGGACTTCTGCTTGGACCAAGTAAGTACAAAATCCCTAATCTTGCAATTCAATACTTAATTTATTGCATTTAAGTTAGTTTTGGGGGTGGTCGTCGACCTCAAAGAGGTCGGCCCTAGGAAAACATGGGCTGTCCAGGGACAGCCCGCGGGTACCTGCACGCAGAGCCAAAACTGCGCGCGTGTACCCGCGACTGTCGCCTCGACAGCCCGCAGGTGCCCCCCGCGCGATGGAAACTTTGATTGAATGAAGACTTAACTCCCCCTTTTTTTCCTTGTGTTTTTGGCAGGATGTATGTTCAGTGGAGAGAAAGGGAGCACAAGGCCACCAATGAGGCAGTGGCTGCAGATCCGAACGTTATGGTCGTGTTGATGCAGTGTGGCTTGGTAAAGTTTTTTCTGTGTCCGTTTATGCGCGCTCAACCCAGGCTACTGAATGCCTTGGTCGATTATTGGCACCCAGATGCAGAGGCATTTATGATATAGGGGAAATCCTTGGTGCCCACCACCGAGGATATCTACTTTTTGATGGGCCTCTCGAGGAGAGGGGAACCCGTCAACTTTCATACTTTTCCTGCGGGGCTGAGAAAAGTATCAGAATTGATAGAGGAGTACTGTGAGGCTGGGACTGATCAAAGATCTTCTTCGGTTCCCATGAGTAGGATTACCAGCCTCGCCCTCCAGACCATTTTATCACTCATCGGGTGGATTACCCGCTCTGCATCCGTGCATCAGGCTTCGCGCGCACAGATGAACTATGCAATTCAGTGCATGAATGTACAAATTTTCAACTGGAGTAATACACTACTAGCAAGCATGACAGGTCAGTTGACAGCTTGCAGACAACAAATGCATAGGAACTTCGGGTTTGGGACCATCCTATGTTCGTTTTTATTTGAGAGAGTTCCATGTTTCAGTCCTCGACTGACAGTACGAGGACATCTGGCCACTTTCCCCGCAGTGTGCAGATGGGCCACGCTGCTGCCACGACAGGGTGGTGGGAGGACCACAGAGGCCTTCAATGATGACTTCTTTGCCTGGCTGTCACAACAGATCCCAGTGATTGAGGATTACCCATATGCAAGGATCGACTTTTTCAAAGATCCAACGATATCGACGCCTCCTAGTGAGGAGCGAGGGGAGATGGGTAAGTCTCCACCTATTTAGTTTTTTTTTTTTGTTTGCATATGTAATTTTTATGTCTTTTTGATATATATAGCATGTTTTTGTATAACAAATTTTTTGATGGGTGAACATCGTATTACGTGTAGATGTGGGACCCGTGCGACCTGCTGATTATGCTCGGAACAGGCGCCGCCCACGGCTAGAGGCCGCAGCTGCCATCACCGGGGGAGAAGCAGTGGCAGGGAACCTCCCAGCAGGGGAGGCCAAGAGGGTTCTTAGGCAAATTGAGAGGAACTTCACTGCGCTCACTCGCACAGTTCCTATGGTGGATATAGAGGACTTGTCGCCCTCTTTGCAGACTCATATTGTGGGGGTACCTCGGACATGGGTCCGATTGTTTAGGCTTTTGGGTCAGGCTGTATTTGAGTATAACAGGGCCCATAGGCCCTGAACAGACTTGTAGACTTTTATGTGCCACAAGCACTGATATGTATCTATTTTTTGAGGGCATAAGCCCCAGTGACTCGTTATGGTTCCCACTTTTTGAGGTGCTTGCGGCCATCTATGTACTCTGAGGATTTTATCATGTTTATATATGGTTTTTTATTTCTTTTTTGTGTCTTATGGATTATGTGTACACAAATGTATTTACATGTGTATGATCATGATCTTTTTATGTGTGAGCAAGGTTCCAATCTAAAATGTGATTAACTAGAGTATCTGTGATTTGATTTAGCCTCATAGGAACATGAAAATATGTAATATAATCAAAGTTGCGTTCCAAGAGGCGTACCCTAAGGAATCATCGGTGTAAAGTCAGGTCATGAACTCGATATATTCTGTTTAGTTGTGACACAACCAGTTGAGCATCTAGATAGACCCAGAGACGAGAGATACCCAATGACAAAGCGTCATGAAGCAACTCAATAACTGCACTATACTCAACAACATTATTTGTGGTGTCACCTAAGCATATCCCTCCAGAAGATAACAACTGACCCTGTGGTGTAAAGATTACCCAAGTTGCGGAGGCAAGCCTCCGCGTGTGTCTACTAGCACCGTCCGCAAACCTAATGAACACCTCAGACTCACTTGACATCTGCCATATTGACGAAATATAACATCAATGACACGTCCATAACACGTTTTTCCCAAAAGAAATGTAAAAAAGTAATAGTACAAAGACTATACATATGTTACAAAAAGTTACCCACAATGACCGTACTACGAGTAATACTTCTTGAGGTAGAGCCCATTTCTAGGCTCTGCCAAAGAATTCCCTTCAAAATCGACCAGATGATAAGTGCCCTTTTTTAAAACCTCTTTAATAATGAAGGGTTCGAACCACATGGGTTTAAACTTTCCTGCCCCCAGGGGGTCCTTATCTTGGTCGTACACCAGGACAAGGTCGCCCTCAGAGAAAACCCGAGGATGAACGAACCTATCATATTGACACTTGACCTTATATTTATGAGCCTCGTTGGCCAGGGCTGCATCGCGACGCTGCTCAAGGTGTACTAACCGTTATTCAAGTGGAGAAGTGTCTGGCAATAACTGTACTGCCAATTTTAGAGATGGAATTTGACATTCGATGGGCAAGACTGCCTCCAGCCCGTAAACGATTTGTAAAGGTGAGAAACTGGTTGCAGTCTTAACTGAGGTTTGGTAAGCCCATAATGCCGAGTATAACATCAAATGCCAATTTGACTTGGCTGAGTTGATAGTTCGCTGTAGCATCGTCTTGAGAGTTTTGTTAACAACTTCCACCTGCCCATTGGCTTGGGGATAGTAAGGTCAGGAGTGTTCTTGCCGTAACCCAAGATTTGATGTTAATTCAGACATCATTTGGTTCTGAAAGTGACTGCCATGGTTAGTGACAATCTCTCTCGGGACGCCGAACCATGCTATAATCTGGTTAAATAAGAAGAGAACTGCAGTCTCTCCATCATCTTTAAACGTTGGCATAGCTTCGACCCACTTAGTGAAGTAGTCGATAGCTACGATGATATAGCGGTGCCTCCTTGCTGACGGGGGGTTGCATGTAGTGTAATCAATCCCCCACTTGGTGAAGGGACCAACTATGATGACAGGAAACATAGGAGTTGGATGTGCCCTCATCTTCCGTGAGAAGATTTGGCATGGATGACACTTCTTGACCGACTCGATACAATCTTTCATAAGTGTGGGCCAGAAGTAACTGGCTCGTAAAATATTTTGGGCTGTTTCCAACCCAGATAAGTGACCGCCACAAGCTCTTGTATGACAATCGTTGAGCACTATGAAGGCCTCCTCATGAGTGAGACATCGACGCAAGATACAATCTACACCTCTCCGATACAACATATCATTGAGTATGAGATAGTTCTTGGCCTGATGGCGTATCCGTCGACGCTCATCACGAGAAGCAGAGGTGGGGCACTTCAAAGTCTGGAGATAGATGAGTATATCTCTGTACCAGGGGTCTGAGGATTCAATCAAAAACACATCCCCCTGGATAGGCGATTCCTTAGGCACAACGTCACCTGACTCAACCGGAAGTTCTGAAATAAGTTTTGCGAAGACCAATGACTTCTTGGACTTCGCTGAAACGAAGTCTAAGTCAAATTCTTGGAGGATGACCATCCATCTACTGATTTTTCCACCGATAACTCACCGTGTCAACATGTACTGGAACGGATTCACGACGACAACGACGGTGGTCTTGCGAAACATAACATAGTGACGGAACCATTGAACAGCATGAACTGCTGCCAACTCAAGTTTTTCGAGATGGGTATAATTAAGTTCCGGTCCTACGAGGCCTCGGATCAGGTAATAGATCACGTATTCAGAAAATGAATCATCTTCCTGAACTAAAACCATGCCTATGGTTGACTCTGCGGCAACCAGATATAATAGGAAATCCATGTTATAATTCGGTGGCCGTAGCAGAGGTGCGGTTGTAAGAGTGTGTTTTAATGCGTCGAAAGAGCATTGAGCAGCTTCATCCCAGAAAAAGGGAACATCTTTCTTCAGTAAACACATAAATCCCTTGGTGATTTCGGCATAGTTGGCGATGGAGCATTGTAAGAAGTTCACCTTGCCTTGAAGACTCTGCAGTTGTAAGATTGTGCGTGGGGGGGGGCAACTGGACTATTGCCTCCACCTTAAGAGGATCTACCATGATCCCTGTTGTTGAAACAATGAAACCTAAAAAATGTCCTGACGTAACGCAAAAGCTGCACTTGTTGGGATTCAAGCGAATCCTGAAGTAGCGACAACGTTCAAAGATTAGTCAGAGGTGCATAGGATGATCCTTTCTCTTGCGAGAGCGTGATGATAAATCATCTAGATAGGCCTCGACTATATGTTTGAGGTCATGAAATGCAAAAGACATGGCCCACTGGAAAGTGGCTCCAACATTCTTGAGACCAAAAGGCATCTTACGATAGGCGAATGTACCCCATGGACAAATGAATGCCGTTTTATGTTGGTCCTCAGGTTTGATTTGGATTTGGTTATAGCCCGAAAAACCATCCATGAACGAAAAAGGCTTCACAATTGGTGCACTCATCAATAATCTGATCGATGAATGGGGTTGGATAATTATCTTTTGGACATGCCTTATTGAAATCACAGAAATCAGTACATACACGAATTGTGCCTTGTTTTTTATCGACCGGTACGGGGTTTGACACCCACTGAGTCAAATGAATTGGGTAAATGAACCCTGCCTTGAGCAATTTCTCAACCTCAGCTTTGATGGCTGCTGCTTTCCTTGGATTAACTGGATGAAGTTTCTGTCTAACAGGCTTAGCATCAGGATACGTAGTGATCTCATGTTCAACTATTTTCGGATCGATGCCTGGCATTTCCTCATAAGACCAGGAAAAAACATCACAGAATTATTTGAAAAGATCCGTGTAAATCTGAACCTCTTTGGGGGAGCAATCCGCTCCGACGAAGACGTTCTCCACGACACCAAGGTTTCGGGAGATGTTGATAGGTATAGTGGCAACAATAGTCACCATATTCCCCTCAGCATAAATTTCCTGTGTAGCTAAGAGGTTAATGGGACATGGTTGATCTCCCGTCATGGTGATAGTGAATTCTCCGGCCTCGATTCGACTTAACTCTGGGAGAAAATATGATCTGTGATGAAGATCCTCCCAAGGTCTATTCGGACTTGTCATTGCTTCAATTACAACTTCGTTAGAAGGCAAGACTAATTCTAACGAATCGGTGCTAGCAAGAGAACCCTGAGCCCAGATAGGCTCAAGAAGTGGATCCAACTCTTGTACGGGAGTCGGATCAGGAGACGCTGAAGTTTGCTGGACTAACGAGTATGCTACTTCAATGGTCGACAAGGGCATGGACATGACAACGTGCCCTGTCTCATCCATCATGGCTGATGGGGAAGGAAGAATCCACGGGTCCTGAAAGTAAGTCGTGTGGAACGACAAAATGTGAAAAATCTTAGCCTTGTGGTGAGTCGATATAAACTTGACATCGCCATGAGGAGGTGGGTAATCGAAAGTACCCATCAAATATGGGCACAAACCGACTCCTATGTTAATGACACCGGCTTGAGGATTATCTATCATGGGAACCATGGATGCCCCCAAGGCTGGGTCAGGTCGAGAGAAGGACAACTGATCAATGGTCACTATTCGGCCTTCATGTGGAAACAATAAGACTTGGAAAACTGTAGCAACCCCACTTGCATAGCATTAGTCCAACTATGACCTAACAAGAGATTGTAGTCGATGGGGGCATCGACTACCTCTACTTCGATGCACACAATCTTCCCCCCTAACTGCACATGGAAAGAAGGAATGATGCCATGTGATCAGAAAGAATGACCTTTGAACGTAGTGAGGAGAGTAGGTGACGGAGACAACTCAGTCTAACCAATGACTTTCCAGCATGCTAAAGACATAACACAAGTCGAAGCGCCCTCGTCGACCACTGTGCGGAAGATATTCCATGTAAAAGTTTTTGTGGGGTGAGCCACTACTATCTGAAACACAACGTGGTAAGGAAAATGAGGTTTCAAGTCAGTCGTATCTAACATGATGGTACCCGGGTTACAAGTCTCAATAGAGCCTAAAGAATTCACAAGGCTTTCCTCTGAACGGGGCAACTTTGGAGTACCTCCAAAGCAGACATAGCACAAGGGGTTTAGGATAAATCTTCCACCACAGAGTAATTCTGGGCGGCCCTTGCGTTTGGATTGTGAGAAGCTCTCTTAAACAAACCTTTTGGAATGCATGTCATTGTTTCACCCAACGTCTTCTCGATTTGTAGAGGAATAGATGGGATCTCGGCTTCTTTTCCCTTCTCAGAGGTGCTTGTTTTACTATAGTCGTGTGCTCTAGTCATTATTAAAGCATCACTTTTAACCATATATACGTTCGCAGAAGAGGAATTGTTTGGGGGAGGGCAGTTTTCTTGGCTTCCCCCTTTGGCACTTGTAGAGGCTTGAGTTAAATTTTGCCCATGCTAAAAGGGATTAGTCAACATGGCTTGCTGTTGCTATGTGACAAACTTCTGGGCCTCCGCAAGTCAAGGACATAGATGGGTCGGGTGGTCTTCCACACATAAGTTGCACGAATACCTCACCTTCCTTTTTTCCACGGTGCCCTCGCCAGCATTATCAGTGGGTTTATTATCCCCCTTACCCTTCTTGCGTTGTTTTTTCTTCCCTTCGGGCTGCTGGGTGGCCTTTGGGTTAGTCGTCTCCACAGAGTGTACTTTCGAAATTTGGGTAGGAGGAGCATCCAAAGCAGTAGTCTGGCTGGCCGCTGAGTGTTGTATAGATAACTGTTGCAATTTCTTTTTCAATTGCTCAGCGAGCTTGGTTTGTGCCGAACCAACAATACCATCAGCATGTGGTCCGACTCTCTGTCTAGTTTTATCCAGTATCGATCTTGGTGCATCCGGTAGGATGTTGTATAATAAACCAGAATGAGAATAGATGAGCTCAAACTGTTGAGCCCTCATGATGGAATCTTCCTCGGAGAAAACCCTAGAAGTTGCGACGTCTTTGGATAATTGCGGTACTAAAGACTTAAGGAACCACTCTAGCAGGAATGCTGGTGGAACCAGTACTTTGATGAGACTCTTTCGGCGTCTCCACTCTCGGATATGATCCGAGATATGGTCTACTGTCGTCTATTCGAAATTGGATAGCAACTCGGTGCCGTCATCGTATCTCACAGGTAACTGGAAATGGTTAAGGAAGGCCATAGCCAGTTCGCCAAAAGAAGAATATCGTGAGCGATCAAGCTCGATGTACCATTTCGCGACACTCCCGATGAGAGTGCGTTGAAACAATCGCAATTGGACGGAGTCATCTTTCAGTGATTTAGATGAACACCAAAGGTGGAAAGTAGTCACATGATCACTTGGATCTTCGTTAGGCTTGGCCTCGAACTTTGGAATGTCTGAAGGCAACTTCGTTGGCATAGGAGGCCAACGCGGATCGTGACAGATAGGATCATTTAACAACTGTGTCAAATCTGGCAAGTGTAACATCGCCAAGAATGGTAGTTTTGGTTGCTGCTGATAGCCTGGATAAAAGGGTCCTGGAGTTTGACTGGCACCAGGCTGCCAGGAAAAGTTTGGCTGCTGGCCCGGGTTCTGGTAGAAACCATGGCCCTGACCAGCATAAGGGTTTTGCATCTGAGGAGACATCATTGGATGATTCCCCATAAAAGACATAGGATGTTGGGCATTCATCGTGTTTGATGGACTTTGGGAAGGATTAATCCATGCCGGTCCTACTGGGAGAGGCATAGAAGTCTGTCTGGGGTTCCATTGACTGTGGAAGGAATTACCCTAGAACGACATTCCAGAGGAAGGAACAGATCCTTGTCCTGAGTTACAAGGTCCTGGTATATGTGTCCCCAGTGCAGGAATAGTACCCTATGTTGGAGTAGGCTGTCCAAAAATGGGTGTGCCCCCAGATGGGAAAGAAGTAGATGCGAAAGTGTTATTACCAAACGTCCCATTCCAAACAAACGGTGACGAACCTACCGGCTGAGTTTGCACAAGTGTTCCTTGACTCCCGGCTCCAAATGAACTCGTGTGTGCAGGCTGCCCGACGGACTGCTGATGCGGGCCACCAAGCGAAGGGGACGAAGGAGAGGTATGACCTCCAATGTAAGGAAAAGAGTTGAAAGGGATAGGAATGCCCCCAAGTTGACCTTGCAGAGGAGCGTTAGAGCTCCTTGCCCCCAGACCCAAAGTCTGTAAAGTGGAGTGAGTGAGTGCAGGACTTGTACCTGAACTAGGCATACCGTATGAAAATGGAGGGCCGATCGCACTAGGTGTGAAGGGAGGTGTGGCCGCCGCGATAGATGGGGTCGGTCCACTGTGCGACGTAGTTGAGGCCGAGACCATGGTGGCTCGGACCACCGACAGAGGCAGGTTAGGAGAAGCTTCTCCTGTGGTAGCAACGGTGATGGGAATGGAAGAATTCCCATAGGAAGTAACAACGTTTGTTGCCATAGCTGTGTGAGGCACTGACAGGCATTCGTAAAATTGAATTGGCACAATCACTTGCGGCCAAGTGTCAGTGGTTGAGGTTTCAACCAATCCAAGATTGGCGGTCGATTCCTCTGGGTGTTGTTCGAGCTCAATGGTTGGTAACCTGGTTGCTTCGAAAGACCCTTGTTGGTATAAATTCCGCCTCAACAGTGGCGGGGGTGGCTCCAGTATAACCGACGGCAGGCCCAGAAGCCTTCGTGACCAACGGAGCTCTAAATCTTCAAATGTGTGAGAAGATTCACGACACGCTAAGGTATTCTACACGAACAAATAGTAACACACACTAAAAGAAGCCCCTATGAGATAATACAAGCAATCACTAACTATTTTGAAGAACAATTACAACAACCAACACTAGAGAAACTTACCGGTGCAAGTGAAACTCGAATACGGAAGCACCCTCCGGGTATACTCTGCAAAGCATGGCTTAATGTCTGTCCTAGGTACCGAGGTATACCCCCACAATCACCTGTGTGTGTCCCTAGAAAAGATTGGCAACTAGTTTTCCAGCACGTGAACAATCACCAGGCGGGTACAGTCAATAGTCGGGTAGACCACAATGAGCAGGGTATCAAGCCCGAAACCTGTTAAGGGTATCGAGAGAAAATGGTCTGGAAGACAACTGAGGACCTCGAATGGATTCGATACCCACAAAGCTCCGTGGCAAATGAAAACGACGGAATCCCTCAACAAATCCTCGATATGTGTTCTCCACTACGCTTGGTCCAGCTTTGGAGGGGTTATCTCCACTACCTTTCCTTACGTGACCTCGTGTTTAGCCCCTGTGTTAGAGGGGGGTCCCGGATAACTTTCTGTAACTGGACTTCTACACTCCCTATGACAGATGACAATGTTTGGTTTGAGTGGCCTTGGAGAATTTACTCTCCAACCTATTCCAAGGCCCTAGTCCTGAGCTAGTGTATGTACCCTACAAACAAAAAGTCTGATAGTTTTTAATTAGCGTTGCTTTTAATGGGATTTTTTATGTCACAAGGTATGAAGGTGAAACTGATGGTGTGTAAAGACTCAAATCAATATGAACAAGAAATTCTTGGAAACAAAAACTTTTACAAAAATGAAAAAACCAACAACTTTTCAACAAGAAAGACTTCTTTTCTTTTTGAATTTTCTAAGATTTCATGCAGAAAAACATCAAGGAATTTCGCTCAATCTACGAGCTACTTATGCGCTAAATTCACTGCAAAACTTATGAAAAAGACTTCTTCCTAGCTACTGATGCAACAACACAATCTTCACACAAAGAAGAAAATGAAAAAGAGGATTTTTTTTTTTTTTTTTAATTGCAAAATGAAGCAATAAAGGGAAAATGCCGACAAGCACAAAACCAAGAAAACAAAATAAAATTCTGGCTTAAAGTGCAGATCACAAAGAATCAGAGCAAAGACGTGAAAAAGCAATCAAGAAAGCACCGATTCTAACACTTGTCTAAAAACCATAAAACAAATTTTTTTCTTTTGTCTTTTCTATCAAAACATCAACTAATAAAAACACAGGCTAAGGATAAGAGGCTCTAACCTGCTGACTGTGCAGCCCTAGACTCAAACCCCTGGGAGGAACACTTCTCACCACAGGAGGGGATGACTGCCCCACCCAAGCTAAAAAGCAACCAATCAAGCCCACAAATGTCACTGAAACAACACGCGTGCTGAGCTATAACAACGCGCAGGTACCCGCGGGCTAAACTTGAACAGGTTGTGGGTTTGTATAAAATCTAAGACAAAACAAAACACAGGCAGCCTAGACCTGAAAAAGGCCTTTGGTATTGACAACCAGGGTCTCTAAAAGGCTTGGATGCTTCTACTTTAACAGAAAAGGAAAATGAATGCACAAGATAAAAAACACAATAAAGAAGACTGAAAGCAAGACAGTGAACCAACAAGACCCAGACAGGATCCAGAAAGCCCCCTGAGAATGTAAAATTTTGATAGGGAAGAGGAGACTGCCTCTCAAGCTTTCTGAGTCCTACACGCTACTAAAACCTCTGCAGCAAGCGTTCAAACGTGGGCTACAAAAGGTTAGGGCACGGGTTACACGCGTACAGGCCTTATGCAGGCTGCGTGTACCTCTATGTGTCACGATAATAAATGTCAAGCAACAGTCAAGGGAAAAATGGTATTAAGAACCAGGTTCCCTGCTATCTTTGACCTAACAGAAAACAAACAAACAAACAAACAAAAACTCTATTTCTTTGAACTACCCAAAAACCTCAATTAAATCCGGGAACCCTAAGAGTAATTTCCCCAGTGGAGTCACCAATTCTGTTGTTGGGAAATAATACCCTACGGACTAACAAGCTAGGGCTGAACTTGTACGCAGATCATGACCTCAAAGAAAACACTTTTAACCTATCACCCCAACACTCAAACCCCCTTTTTCACACACAATCATGGAAAAGACCTACTAACCTTTTTCTATCGATGTTTGATGTAGATCCTTCATTGCGCTTTATCCTCTTGCTCTCGCTGCTCCTTCCAAATACAATCCTGCAAGCAAGACAAAACACTACACATGCATGCTATTCTTCTACCTAAGGGTTAGAGATTAAGCATTAAATAAAATAAAATATATATCACTCGTGCATTGGGACGGGAAAAGTATTCTTTTATTAATCTCAAGATGAATCAACTTACAATAATGATAGAGACCGGCCACCGTTCCTCAATCCTGATCCTGGGTTCCTCCTCTTCTTTGTCCTCCAACTGCTTTGCTTGAATTCTTCTTAGGCTTGAGGAAAGGCTAAAGGGTTGGGACAAAATGGATTTGGCAATTGGGAAAAGTTTCTTTGCTGTCTTTTTCCTCCTCCAAATAGTACCCCTACCCCTTCTTTTATAGGCTAGAAGGAGCTAGGGTTTTGGATGAACTCTCATCCATGCATGGGTGGGAGTTCCAGTTAACTGACCCAAAGCTTTTCGTACCGTCAGAAACTTTCCTGTTTTTTTTCTTTGTTAGGTAAACGCGGGCTGTAGTAGGCCAGCCAACATTCCAACGCGTGCAATAGTAGGCCTGCCAACGTTCCAACGCGTGCAGTAGTGAGTTAGGGCGCGTTTCACTTGATTTAAGAGGATTTTTAAGAGTTTGTTCAGCATGGCTTTGGCAAGGAAGGGGTATGAGTTGGCCTGATGCCAGGTAAGCATGGATGGTGCAATTTAGGGTTATAACACGTTCCTCCCCACTACTCAAGATAAACTCAATTGAAAATATTAACATGTGTGTGTGTGTGTGTGTCATAATTAATGTGTTATTTAATTATTGGTATGATATAAATTCAAAGTGTATATAGTGAGAAACACATCCATACAAAATGATATGACATGAATATATGAAGAGAATAGAAACCCATCGTTACAAAAGTTCCATGTTGGTGAAACTGTATGAAGTTACAATTTATGAAAGTTATTCAAAAAAGTTTGTATGGTTTTTGTTATCACTCCATAATTTCCCTTGGTTGAAGGAGGAAAACTCAGAGGTAACCACAAACCAAGGTTTAGGACTAGAAGCTATCCCTTTCAACCCAGAGAGGGCTCTCTCCTGCAACTCAGTCAAGGATTGACTGGTTTTGTGAAGTGCAGTGGCTAGATCTTCTGCAAATGAAGGTAGGGTTTACGAAATGGTGGTTGATCAACAAAAAATACCATTGGGCATGGAGTCAATTTAAACACAAAAGATAAATATTAGTGGCTAGTTTTGAAGCAATCCCGTAAACATAGGCGAGGTAAATGATGGTATTTCAGTTAAAATGTCATTGTAATATAATAGAAGAATGGGAAAAACAACTTATTACACTCAAAGAACCAATTTAGATGAATTCTAATTGTAATTAGGAAGAAATTGAAGTATTTAATTGTTTGATTTAGAGAATCAGAACACGATGAATTCCAAGACATTAAATCCAATTAGATAATTATAGGTTATATATGAAATGAAAATAAAATCAAGAGAATACATACAAAAATAAAGAGAGCAAAATTCAAACCATCATCACAAGAATCTCTGGTAGGAAACAACTCTGTACTTTTGCACTGATATTCAATTAAGTTCGGGAAATCACAATAGATGCTAAAATTTTATTCTTCTATGATCTAGAAAACCCTTTGCACATCTACAATTACAAAATATATAGAAAATGACTCAACCCAAGCTCAAGGATTCAACCTCAACCATCTTCCTATGAATAGACTCGGTTACATCAAAACATGAACTAATTACATCTGTCTGCAAAATGATAGGGGTACAACTTTAACTTCATTAATTACATAATATTTCTTCGATATTTCAAAATTTCTATACCATATGGTAGAGCCTTGGAATGTTGGAGTTGAGTTTCACATGTGTTGACAACTGGAAGTCACCTCAGATGTTGATTTGGCACCTTAGTGTACTTTCACAACATGCTCATTGCAAAACTGTGAGCTTCAACAGTTTCGCAGCGAGCTCACACTGCGAAAGTGTAGTATACCTAGGGAGGTAATATGGGGTACCTAGGGAGGTACCCAATGGGAATGTAGTTATGTGTTATTAGTGGAAGTCATTTAATATATGAGAATGTGGTCATTCAATGTAAGGTGGACTATGTTCACTATATTAATAAAGGCCCACTATGGTAGTTGGATGTAATAAATGTGGGAAGGCTCTCTAGAAGATTCCTAGGAGATAGAGAGAGCTATATAAAGAAGTGTAGGAAATGTAATGAAACATAGTGAAGAATATTGTGATTGTACAAGCAAGGATTGCTTGAAGAGTTTTATCCTTCCATAAGGATTAATATATGGTGTTACCCTACTTCAAGGGTTTTCTCTATTTCTTGTGTTCATGTTATGGTGAATGGTTTATGGTTTATTCCTGGTATTATTGAATTATATTTGCAGATCTGGTATAGGTACTTAACAATTGGTATCAGAGCACTTTCCTTGGCCAAAGAAGGGAAGATTTGTTTTCTCTTTTTGCATAATTTTTTCTAGGGAAGAAAAAGAGGGCGACACACTTCAGGTTCATATATGAAGCTTCATGATCTGAATTTTGATAAACAAATTGGGTATTTTAATTCCTCTTGGAAAAATATCCAATTTCAAAAAAAAAATCAGCCAAAACGGAGTTCAGGAAGTAAAGTTATGAGCATTTTAAATTCAACAGTTTTTCAGGGTTTTTTTTTCCAGAAAAAGCCGCGATTTTCTGCCGTAACTTATTGTTCTATTTTTTGGGGTTTTTTCATAGAAAGATGTATTTTACAGGGAAATGTGATGGCCCTAGTATTGAATCATTCATTAAAGAAAGAAAGTCAGCATGGGAAGAGAATTGGTCCCATTGGGTAGATCTCAAATTGCAAGGTGATGCTGCCATTTGGTGGAAATCGCTTGATTATAAGGAGATGA
>ML827876.1:46821-67353 GCA_009831015.1 Picea engelmannii
TTGTTGAATAAATACTAAGGGATTAACAAGATTCAACACACATATATATACACTTTAATTGAGTCATGTCTTGATATTTACAAAACCAAGTCATGACTCTAAAACTCAATAAACATATTTGACCTAAATTTTACTTTATTCACATTAGTGAACCCTAACATATGCTCCAATGGGGATGAAAGGCTCCCTGTGAGCTGACAAAGAACCCGCAGACTAGTTCCTATCCATGGGGGATTTATTCACAACTGACAACCAGACCAAAACTCAACAAACTTTGACTATTCAGAGTTATTGATGTATAAAATAAAATTAAACAATTTAAATCTATTGGAAGAACATCTATCAGCACCCATTAGAATCTTAGGGCCTTCTCCTCGAGCTTCAAATTCTTTGGAGTGTTGTCCACACCTGGAAGTTTGAAAGTAAAATGGATATATACAATGAGGTGAAAAGATCGAGCTACTTTTTGTGACATAGTGTTTCAGAAACCTGCCATTGATAGGACCTCCAACATGGAAATTTCCATTTATATCCTGTAATAGGAAAACATTGTTCCCAAGGTAAGCGGAAATTGTATATGGTCCCAACCAAAGGTAATCAAATTTTCCATGCTTTCCCTTATTTTCATTCCTGGCATCCCACTTCAACACTAGATCATTTATCTTAAAATCATCAGCCTTTGTTTTCTTATAAAAAACCTTTTTCATTTTATCATGAAACAATTGAGTGTTTTTGTACACCTCCTCTCTCATTTGTTTAACATGGATAAGTTGATTTATTCTTTTTTGAATGTCATTTGGATCTGCATCTTGTTCCTGCAACAATTTCATAACACACAGCTCCAAAGAAGTGGGAAACACAACCTCTATTCCATACACAAGATGAAAGGGTGAAGTAGGATTAGATTTCTTTTGTGGTAATCCTATATGCCCACAATGCAGATATGAGTTTCTTATGCCAAGCCTTTTTGTTTTCTTGCAACAAATTTTTGATTATTCTTGTCATAATTTTGTTGGATGACTTAGCTAATCCATTGCCTTGTGGATAATATGTTGTGGAATGGATAAGATTTATGTTGTAATCACTGCAAAATTTACCATTCTCTTAGATTTGAAGGTTGTTGCATTGTCAATTTTTATTCTGGTAGGATAGCCAAACCTTGACAGAATATTATTTTCCAGAAACTGAATGATGACAGTATCAATAGCTTTTCTTGTTGGAACTGATTCAATACACTTAGTGAGATAATCTGTAGATGTCAATATCCATTTGTGTTGGAATGAATATGATGGATGAATCTCACCTATGAAATCAAGGCCCCATTGACAAAATGGTGCCTCAATTGAAATTAGTTTCAAAGGTAACGAAAAACACAATATTTCCCCCTCAAAGATATTACAATCATGACAACTTGAAACCTCCTTATATACATCATAAAAAATGTCAGGCCAATAAAATCCTGCTCTAAGTATCTTATGCACTGTGGATTTACAATAGTGGTGCCCTCCACAATCACTCTTATGAAATTATTTGATAATTTTATTAAACTCATTATCTAATAAGAAATGTGAAGGAATCCCACCTGGAGCTTTCCAATACATAAAACCATCAAGTATGCAAAATTTGGCTGTCTTTAATTTCAAAAACCTAGCTTTAGTTTTGCTTAATTCAGGAGGATCTTGTAGGTTTTGTGTAACACACCTGACCCCTAAATACTCTTTTAAGGGGTGGGACATCATAATTTTCTTTTTTTCTTAATTAATCAAACCCTCCTTTCTGGGTCTCTACCACATTCTGCTCATCCAAAGATTTCCAACCACTGTCTCCACACTCAAAAACAATCTCTGGATTGGAATATATGTCCTTCCAGAGTTCTTTGGGAATTTATTGGTAAAAGGCCACGCGGCTTCCACGTGGGTCCATATTATACGCATCATCCTGATTTCTCCGAGATCCCAGAGCTTCCAACACTCCTAAATATATGGTGAAAAACCAACCATCCATAACCGACGACTGATCTCCCTCCATGTTAACAAAAACACCTAAGGAATATTCGATGTTCAGTGCTTCGGCGTTGAGTGCCCCTTTTCTGTCTACAAACGAGACCTCCTAGAGTCTCGAAATATTGAAGTCCCGCAAAATTTCCACGTGGCTCCAACCTTCAGGCCTTTCTATGACACTACACCCCAGGTATTCCAGAGTCCTAAAGTCCCAAACTCCCTAAGTCTCGATACTTATCCATTCACGAGGCCAGGCGAACATGTACGAGGGAATGACAAGTAGTGAGGGCTAGGGGTGAGACGTTCTCTCGTCAGGGGGTGACATGTGTCACATTCTAATGGGCCTAGGGGTCTGCAAAACATCTGTAATCGAGAGACATGTGGCACCTGAATCATGGGTCCACGTCACCCTGTGTGACGTCAGCGAGCCACATCGAGCCCTAACAAATCCCTCTACGTTCCTTTGATTTCACAGTCAATATCTTTCCACGTAGATCCCTTGATCTACGACTCCCTTTGCTTTAGAGATTTGACGTTCAAGGAGTTTACCCGATCCACACTTCTCGTCTCTTGGAGTGGGACTTCATTGAAGTGTTGAATACGGTCTAGATCCAACGGTCAAAGGAGAACCTGAAGGGTCTTCAGATCTATGACTCCTATCTCTTCGTAACTTCACGTTTTTGGCGTCTCGACAGTTGACAATCATCATTGAACATTCGACATTTGATGATTGACAATCGACGTCCTACATTTTCAATGTTTCAACAATAGTCGATCATCATTGAACATTCGACATTCGACGATCGATGAACGACGTCCTATGTTTTCAGCATTTCGACAATTGGCGATCGTCATTTAACGTTTGACGTTCGGTGATCGACGATCGACATCCTATGTTTTTGGCATTTCAACAATCAACAATCATTGTTGAACATTCGATGTTTGGTAATCGACAATGGACGTTGAACATCCCTTCAGCATACTATTCCCAAATCTTCCCAAATCACGAAGTTATCTAGACTCCCGTAGTCCTAGACACGCCACCAAAAATATTGGCCAGAAGGGCACAAACCAGAATATGACATGCAGCTAGGGCCATGGGTGACATGTGTCCTCATTAGGGGGTGACACATGTCATTCTCTAATAGGAGTAAGGGGTCTGTAAATCGACGATATCTGGGTGACACATGGAACCTTAGTTGCAGGTCCATGTCATCCGAGATGACGTCAATGAGCTACATCACTCAAGAGTGATAGCCCTATAACATCCCTCAGATCTCATGGTCGATATACAGCCATGTAGATCCATAGATCTATGACTCCTGTTATTTCAGGAATTCAACATTCGATAGTTTTTCTATGAAAACTCCTCGTGACTCCCAGAGTTGGTCAACGTTGGACTAACCATAGACTAAATCTGATGGTCGAGGTCTATCCATGTAGAACCATGGATCTATGGCTCTCATGTCTTCGATACTTTGGCCTTTGGCCCTTCTGGAGTTACTCTTCCCATTAACACAACGAATCGAAACTGTCGAAGTGCCACCCTCTGAATTGTGGGATATGGTGACATGTATCCCTTTCGATGGACGTTACCGATTCTCTTTGGACTCTAGGACTTCAGAGGGTCCATCTCCCTTACAATGAATACCAAAATTATTCAAACTCGCGAATATTGAAGGAGTCGAGGAGTTAATCCCTTTTCTCCTTCTCCAAATCCAACAGTCCCGAAAAACCTTGGATCCTCCCAAATGGATATCATCCGCTTGTCTCCCAAACAAAATGATCCTCCCTTTTAGAGACTTAAATATCGATATCCTTCATGAGCTTCATCTTCTCTGAAGGACTTATGCACGAACTCATGATTTTCTCTCTTTCTCCTAAGATTGAGACTTAGAATAACCTCCCGTGCACCCCTTGCGCTCGTTTACCAATATTTGGAAGTTAAGAGGTTCTCGGTCTCTGTCCGCCTTGCAGGGAATTTGTGCATACATGTACTACCTCTCATGAGCTTAAAAAACTCATATTTCCAAGACATACAAAACAACAAAAAGGGTTGATATGTATACGTAAAATTGTTCCCAGGTTCGACGGACTCACAGTTCATTTGCTTTAATTGAGCCACTACAGGGCCTAAGCCTTTACGTGAAAAAACCATATAGTTCCTTACTTGATTAAATACACAATCAAGTAAAATATAAGGGAACATCAAGGAACATGAAAATCCATAAAAATTCACAGGATATCCAAATTTATTTTATAGTTACAACTCAAATATACAGGGTATGAGAATACTTATCTATTTCAGATTGTAGCCAACGAACTGACTATGTGTGTGTGCCTTTCCACCCAACCATAGGAACAAAGTCATTCACTCTTATCACTCTGTCCACCCCTATTCCATGCCATGATATCACTAGGGAACATTTGCATTTTCTCAGGGATTCCTTCTATGTCACAGTCTCTACAAGGTTTATCAGATGCCTCCTCGACATCAAGCTCACAGTCTCTTGCTCAGTTTGTTCCCTTCTGTAAGTTCTCAAAGATCTCTTCTCTTGTTCTCTTTAGTAACTAGGACAATTGATCAAGCTTTCAGTTCCTCTTCTCATCTGGAGAGCCTCATGCCCTCCCTCTCCTCAGTGTCATGCATTCTCTTCTAGGTTTGTCTTTGCTTTCCTTGCACACACACCCCTCCTTGGGAATTTTTTTCTTCTTGTCCTATTCCTTTTGTTAGAAGGAAACTTGGGTCAACCTGGTTTTCTAGACCCTGTGGTACTTTGGGATGACATTATTTAGTCAGACCATGCTTCCATTCATGGGGGGTGGTTGATAGTTCAACCACCAATCCTTGTTTCATTAACTAGTTCGTATCCTTGGGAATCAGAGGAGGTTTAATATCCTCATAAACGGGAAATTTGTGGTCATTTGACATAATTATCCTATCCATAGTTTTTTCATTTATTTCCTCTAGTGATATCAGGGCCAATACTTCAAGGCTTCACCCCCACAGTCAATTATTGGAAATTCAAACAATAATACATTTACATTGTTCACATGCCTTAACATGGTAATCATAATTAATGATTAATTACAAGTTGGGGAAAACATGGGTATTACATTTTGAAAAACATATATGATATCGATATACCATCAAGATTCAAAAAACTTTTGAGATACCTGTGGTGCTTATTCTTCCTTTGAATTCTCTAATGGTTCTGCAATAAAATGTATCCCCAACACATCATATTTCGACTGAGTCATCATCTTGGAAAGTCGTTGACCCCTGATAAGTTTTGTAGGCTTTATCTCCAAATCATATTCCAACAAAATTTCTATCCATTTTCCTCTTTTTCCTTCAAGATCTGGCTGAGTCAAAATATATTTTACAACATTATTAGGAACAAAAGAAACAATATGGGAATGAAAAACATATACTCTAAGCTCTTTCAAAGATTTCACCAATGCATATGTTTGATTCTCCATAATATTGTATTTCAATGGAGAATCCCTCAAATTTATGTTGTAGTAAGCTATGGGCTGCTCCAAGTTCTATTCATTTTTATGCAATAGGACCCCTGCAATGGTATGTTCCGATGAAAAAGAAAATATGATGAAGTCCTTTGATTAGTCTGGACTAGCTAAAACTGGTGCCTTGGTTAATGCCATTTTTATATCATCAATTGATTTTCTTGCTTCTACTGTCCATTTTATTTCACTTTCTTTTGTCAACATGTTGGTAATAAACTTTGTAATTTCTACAAGTTTAGGAAAAAACCTCCTCAAAAAATTTACCCTTCCAAGAAAAAATTGTACCTATTTTTTACTCCTAGGGATATTAATGTTTTGGATTGAAACCACCCTACCATGATCTATCTTGATTCCCTCCTTTGAAATGACATGGCCCAACAACTTTCCCTCTTACATCCCAAAATTTGACTTTTTAGGATTTAGAGAAATACCAAACATTCTGCATTTTTGGAAAACCTTCAAATGTTTCAAATGATCATCATCAGATCCAGAAAAAACTGTACTATCATCCAAGTATATAACAACAAACCCATCCTTTTCCTCTGCAAAATTTATACCTATAGCCCTCTGAAACTTTTCCCCTGCGTTCATCAACACGAAATGAATCTTTGCGTACATAAATGTACCCCATGGTGTGGTGAAAGCTATATTTTCCTGATCATATGAATGCACTATAATCTGAGTGTACCCAAAAAAACAATCCAACATTGACATTCTCTATGACCCAACAACTTTCTACAAAATATAATCCATTTTGGGAAGGGGATAGTTGTCTTTGAGGGAGATTCTATTCAAATTCCTAAAGTCCATGCACAATCTGATTTCTCCATTTTTCTTTCTGACAGGAACACGATTAGCCAACCACTTATAAAACCTCAAGGAAACAATGATCTTAGTTTCAAACAATTTTCTTACTTCCTTTTCAATCAAGGGTAGCAACAATGGATTAATCCTCCTTAGTTCTGTTTGAAAGGTTTATGACCTTCTTTTAATGGAATGATATGTTGGATTATGTTTGTGTCATATACCTTCAAGTCTTCATAGCTCTAGGAAAATACATATGAAAACTCCTTCATTCAATGAACATACCTCTCCTTATTTTTAGAATTCAAAGATTTGGAATTTTTTATGAACTTTAGCTCATTTTCTATCCCAATATTGTAGTCTTCCACCTCACTTTCATTTGGAGTAACTTTAGGATTCTTTGCCACATCATTATTGTCAAATCATTTTTCTAGTGGAACTAAACCCTTAGGAATAAAATTATTTTTGTGTTTAACAATATCCTTACCAAAAATTTGATTTAGATAATCATATGAATTTGAAAACATACATCCTTCTGTATCCTAATCAAAAATATTTTCCTCATCAATATGGGTATTTGAAAATTATTCTGATAGTTGGAGAAACCTGATGACCCGTTGATCATCCTCAAACATCTACCAGTACTTGACATTATCATGTACTGTTGGCCTATGTTTTACTTCAATCTCATATTTTTTGTTTGGATGTATGGGTATTTTGAAAACGATTGTTAAAGTAGCTAAAGCATCTGCAATCATATTATGTCCTCTTAGTATCAGTGAAACATCATATTCTGTGGAGTATTCTAATATATCCAAGACTGCATTTCTGTATTCCCTCATCCTAGGGTGCTTGGTTTGATAAACACCTATAATTTGATTTATTACTAGCTCAAAATCTCCATGTACAACTATTATTTTTTCCCCCAAATATTTCAAAGTGTTTATACCCAAGATCAATGCCTCACACTCAACCACATTATTTGTACAATCAAATACCAACTTAAAGGAACAAATTTTTGAAGCACCCTTTGGAGGAATAATCCAAACACCTGCCCCTTCTCCCTCTTTGTTGACAACTCCATCAAAGTCCATGTTCCACAACCCATCATCTTCATTATTTTTTTGATCTGAAATCTGTTTTGCTTGCTAATGTTTGGGATCACTTTGATCATCTTCCTCAAAAAATAAATCATTATAAAAAATTGTACAGCCAATATCAATATCAAAAAAGTAAATGGGATGATTGTTAGGCTTGTCTTTTCTACTCACCATGTATTTCATAAAAAATTCCATGTATACCATTATTTCCTGTCCAAATACTAGAACAGTTGCATAAGACATATCCATATGCAAAGTACTCTTTAATTTTTCTTTCCCATGACCTTAACAAAAAAATCCCAAAATTTGGAGGGAGATCAACAATGACTACATCAATGACCATTTTCTTTGATGGGATTTGAGATAGAGAAACAACAAGGTCTTTAATTAATCCCAACCAATTCACCTTTCTTGAATCAAAATAAAACATATCTTTATAAGGTCTTGTGATATCCAAACCTAGTTCCTCCATGATCACTTTTGGAATCAGATTATGGGATGCCCCTGAATCTAGTATTGCATTGTGTAAAGTCACATCATGAATATTAAGACTGATATAAAATGGAGGTACATCACCATCATCACCACTTTCTTCCACCCTGGGGACAAACAAAATTGTAGGGTGATCATCTTGCAGGTTTAGAATATCATATGCTTGTTCCATTTTTAACATTTTGATAATTTGACTTCTATACTCAACATTTCTAATCAGCTCATTAAAGGGTATATAAATTTTTATCTTTGCTATCTCACTTTCAAAACTGACAGAGGGTAGAGTTTTTTCTACCTCTTTAATGATTGAATCCTTCTTTATTTCTAGAACCTTTCTTGGGAAATCTTCTTTTGTCTCGTCCTTCTCTGGTACATCTTTTTTGGGAAGATATTTCTTCTGCTTACTTGAAGAAGGAAAATCATCCCGAGGTCCCTTTGGAGGATTTATTGCCACCTTGTTTCTAAGGTTATATTTCTTCGGAAACTCCTTGATGGAATTTTGATACCCTTTTCTATAATCATGTTTTTCCATTAACAACATATCATCATGCTCTTGCATAAACACATCATGTTCTTCTTTGGTTAGATAAACTTCTGGCTCTCATCCAAATTGAAACAATGAATGTGATCTTTAGGTGATTCTTCAAAGTCTTCTGCAACATTTTTATTTTGGAAAGGAGGTATAATTTGTTGATCACCTTGATTCCTTTTATCTCTCTATCTTATTTGAGGAATTAGAGGCCTCCTGAAATTTGGATTTTTTATTTGGGGCTCAGGTTGTTCTTTGGTAGCAAGTTTTTTTTATCTAAAGACAAATTTTCCACCAATTTCTCCATAGTCTTTACCATTAGATCAAATTTTGCATCCGATGACTGAGAAGTTGAAGGTTGTGCTTCATCTTTGATCTTCTTCTTTTCAACTTATACTTGACGTTTAATGTTTCACGTTGTAGCCAAGTTTACCTCCACTTCTATTGCATCATTCATCATGTATGCCAAGGTAGCATATATTCTTTCTCTCAATAGCAGTGAAAAGTCACTTTCAAATGCATCTACATAATGCAATTGATCATCTCCCGGAGGAGGTTTTACTTGAGAAGGAATTGAGTTATAAAATTTCAAGAATCTGATAGAAAACTCTTGAACTGTCTCAGTGGGAACTATTTTCAAATTATTATACTGTGTCAACAATTGTAGAGGATTATTCTTATCTCCCCATATCCCAAGAACAACTGTTTCAAATTCTCCAAAATCAGGGATACTAGCTGTTGGAAGGGATTTGAACCATTTTCCGACCTCACCTGAGAAGCTTTGTGAAAACAACCTCATTTTGACATCCTCATCATCAACTTCCTCAAGATCAACAAATCCATTAAATATGTCTAAATTTTGCTGAGATGAAATATTTTCCTCTGCACCAAATGTCTTTATTCTCTAAGAGTAATTTTGAGGTGAATCATGCAATTGGGCAGGGAGAACAAGAGGGGAAAACCTAGCAGCCATGACTCTAGGTGTATTTTTAGTTGGGATTGAATCCTAGCCTAGTATTGATTCCTTTGGAGAATTGACAACAACTTTTGGGGAAGAAGTGGGGCTAATAACAACAAAAGGAATAGATGAACATATTAAAGGCTTAAATTTGCTTCTATAAGAAACTATGTGGGCCAAATCTGACTCTGATTTAGTTATGAAAAGTGAGTGTTCAAATCTTATATCAAATGAAATATCTTGAATACTTTTCACTCCATCTTTAGTTAAAGAAGAAGATATATCTAATTAAGATGTACATGTTTATGATTATTTTCTCTCACTTCCATGCAGGATCTTCTCTAGATCAACAACCTCTTGTGAAATATTTGGATTAAGATTTCTTATTGTATGAATCCTCCTTGGAGCGAAGATTCTTCAATGGTATCACTTCCTGCAACTGATCTTAATGATGGAGTCACCAGGGCAAACTTTCAACCAGATCTATGTCTGATTCTTTGTTACCCTCAGGACTCATATCTAAACCCTTTTCATTCTCCTAGGGAAAATACAACTTTCATTCCCTGACAACGATGCCAAAATGTTATCACTCTGTAATTTCCCTTGGTCGAAGGAGAGAAACTTAGAGGTAACCACAAACCAAGATTTAGGACTAGAATCTATCCCTTCCAACCTAGAGAGGGATCTCTCCTACAATTTAGTCAAGGATTGTCTGGTTTTGTGAAGTGCAGTGGCTAGATATTATGAAAATGAAGGTAGGGTTTATGAAATGGTGGTTGAACAAGGGAAAATACCAATGGGCATGGAGTCAACTCAAGTACAAAAGATAAACACCAGTGACTGGTTTTGAAGCAATCCAGGAAATAGAGGTGAGGTAAATGTTGGTATTTCAATTAATATATCGTTAAAATATAACAAAGGAATGGGAAAAACAACTTATTACACTCAGAGCACCAATTTAGATGAATTCTGACTGTAATTTAGGAATAAAATGAAGTGTTTAACTATTTGATTTAGAGATTCAGAACAAGATGAATTCCAAACCATTAAATCCAATTAGATACTTATAGGTTACATATGAAATGAAAATAAAATCAAGAGAATACATACAGAAAGAAAGAGAAAAAAATTCAAACCATCATCACAAGAATCTCTAGTAGGAAACAAATCTATACTTCTGCACTGATATTCAATTAAGTTCAAGAAATTACAATAGATTCTCAAATTTTATTCTTCTATGCTCTAGCCAACCCTTTGCACATTTAAAATTACAAAATATATAGAAAATATCTCAACCCAAGATCAGGGATTCAAGCTCAATTTTCTTCTTATGAATAGACTTGGTTACATCAAAACATGATCTAGTTACAACTGTCTACAAAATGATAGGGGTAAATATTTGACTTCATTAATTACATAATATTTCTTGGATATTTCAAACTTTCTATACCATATGGTAGAGCCTTGGAACGCTGGAGTCGATTTGCACATGTGTTGATAGCCGTAAGTCACCTCAGATGCTAATTTGGCACTCTAGTGTACTTTCACAGTGTGCTCACTGCAAAACTATGAGCTACAACACTTTCGCAGAGAGGTCACGTTGTGAAAGTTTTGGCAGGTCTATAATTACTTGTTTGACCTTTGTTTGTTGTATGAAAGGTAGTGAGGAGTATAACCACACATATATAAGTATGATAGTCTACAAAACATCAAATTTTTTGCTCAAAATATTTCCTTGAAGTGGCAAAAACCAAAACTCTAAATATCTCTAGATGTAAATCAGAATCTAGTTTGCTGATCAAACTTGTATGTCACCAAAAATGAAACAAAAATGAAATAAGCCTCTGAAAATTCACCTATCATCCACAAGCTTCTTGAGCCAATAAATCCAAATTCCTTCTAGCCTATTCTTCTCGTTGTTGCAACTTTTTCTTCAATACTGTGTTCTCTGCCTTTAGGAGTCTATTCTATTGATAGAGGTGCTTGACTTGCCTATGTAGAGGAAATGATCTCCTTACCATTCTCTTGTTGTTGTCAAGGGCCTCCTCAAACAGGTCAAGGTTTTTAGATACCTTCTTGCTCATTGTTCTTTTCTCATCCCTCATATGTGCTATGGTATTGTGTTCCTTTTTGAGTTGATGTCTTAATCTCTACATTGTTCGATCATTCCTTGGTGAATATTGTATCTCAATAGTCTTTGTAACCATATGCTATAAATGGGCTTCAGTGGTATATTTCTATGTTAGGGAGCGCTTTTTGATTGCAGACCTAGTTAAATGCCTCTTAGGATATGCCTCCATTATCCTACTTTTCCTTTTGATACCTTGGCTGATAGGAATTTTTGTGATTTTCTCAGTTGATTTAGGGGTGAAGACAAATTTCTTTCTCTTATTTTTGCTTTCAGAAGTTTTATGAGAAATTTTTTCAATTGATATTTTAATTTGCTTCCCTTTAGAACTCTCAAGGTTTGTCAAAACTTCCCTCCAAGTTGAAGAAGGTGAAATTTTCTTTGTTTGGGTAGTAGTAATCTCTGAGGGAAATCCTGTTGAGGATAAGAATGACTCCCATTGAATATTGGTCTTCTTGATCTCTTCTAGTACTAAGAGTTTGATAAGAGATAAATGGAACATGATGACCTCAATCTGCTTGGTCTTGGTCTGTACCCTATCTTCCATCTTTCCAAGGCGCCTGTATAGATAATAAAGCAAGCTGAGGGGTTTCTTTCCTGTGAAGTGCATCAGTAGTCTAATGTGGTACTTGTATACCTTGATGAACCGTCCCTCACAGGTAAAGTACCTTTGAATGACCCTCAAAATATTATGAAATGGTTTAAGCAAGTGTTTCGTTGGGACTCCAACTGTAATATACCAAATATAAAAAGTATGCAGAACATAAATAAAATGCTAGTAATGGCAGAATAACAACAATATAATTAGAACAATCACCACAATAGCACTGAAATGATATATGAATAACAATGGAAATAACACTTTGATACTGAAAGAAATGTTCACAGGCCTCTTTGAGGGGTAACCTCCAGTTGAGCAGAGCTCTATTACAATAATGTCCAAGATAGGGTTCTCATACCCTCGAATCCTATTTATACTAAATATGTCTATCAAAAGAAGCATCTAGAGGAAGATCCTTCTAGAAGCAGAAGCTTCTATTAGGTCTTCTTACATCCACCTTATTCTATTTTATTTAAAAGCCTTATTAATATTGACCTTTATTACATCTGAATATATTATTCTACCTATGTGCGGGTTAGGACCCTAACATGTCCTCCCCCTTAAAAACAACCTTGTCCTCAAGGCTTGAGATGTGGAAATTGTTGTAGAATGGTAGCTAGTTCCCAAATGGCATCTGCTGGAGTTGTATCTTTCCACTAGACTATCACTTCCTTGATGGTTCTTTGACGCATGAAATGCTCACACTGGTCCAAAACTGCTCGTGGCTGTAGCCAAATGGATCCTTCTTCAACTAACTTGGGAAGGTTGGTTTGAATTTGGCACTTAGCTCCAATCACCTTCTTTAAGCATGAAACATGAAAAATAGAATGTAGCTTCGAATGATTGGGCAAAGCTAACTAATAGGCTACTTGTCCCACACGCTTGAGAATGGTATAAGGACCATAAAATTTGGGCGCTAGCTTTTGACAATGCTCGGCCTTGAGGGAAGTTTGATTGTAAGGTTGCAGTCGAAGAAACACCTGATCCCCTATTGCAAATTGACATTCATAATGACCTTGATTTGCTTGTTGCTTCATGCGATTCTGTGCCATGAACAAATTCTCTTTGAGGGTACGGAGAATAGCTTCTTGATCTATAAGTGTTTGTTCCACCGCCTGGACCTTCGAGGCACCAAGTAAGTATGAGAGAACTGAATATGGCTTCTATCCATATACCACTTCAAAAGGAGTCATGCGTGTAGCTGTATGGTATGAAGTGTGTTACCACCATTCAGCTAGGGGTAACCATTGAGCCCACTAATTTTTCTTTTTTTAGGAAAAACACCTCGAATATGTTTCCAAACACTTGTTGACAACTTCTGTTTGACCATCAGTCTGGGGATGATAAGTTGTGCTGAGATGCAATTGGGTGCCTTGTAGCTTGAACAATTCTTGCCAAAAATTGCTTGTGAAAGTGGGGTCGCGATCATAAAAAATAGAGTGCGGCATGCCATGAAGCTTGAAGACCTGATCCATGAAAATTTGAGCCACCATGGATGCTGTAAACTAGTGTTGAAGAGCGTAGAAATGAGCATACTTGGAAAGGTGATCAACAACCACCATGATGACTGATTTATTTCTCAATTTGGGTAAGCCGGTAATAAAATCCATAGAGATATCCTTCCAAATAGCAGGTGGAATCAAAAGTGGTTGTAGTGTTCCAGGATATTTGACTGTTTCTCCCTTGTTGCATTGACACACATCACATTCAACGACAAAATTATGAATCTCCTGTTTCATACCATCCCAGAAAAAAGAACGTTTGACCCTGTTATAGGTTTTGGTGAACCCGGAGTGCCCCGCTGTGGGCGTATCATGAAGCTCAGAAAGTACCATGGATTTAAGCTTTGATTGTTTACTTAAATACAAATGGCCTTTGTATCGAAGCTCATCATGGAGCCAAGAGTACCCTGGGGAAGCTAGAGCATTGGACTACATTTGTTGGATCAAGTGTGAACTTTTGGGATCTTGTAGCCATTCCTAGCGAACGACTTGGAGCCAATCTGGTACAATGAAGGAAAGAGGAAAAAGGGATCCTTCATCTTCATATTTTTGGGAAAGTTCATCCACCACCACATTGTCTTTGCCTTTCTTATAAATGATCTCATAATCATATCCAAAGAGATTAGTCACCCATTTTTGTTTCTCCAAGGAGGAAATGCATTGTTTCAGAAAATACTTGAGTCTTTGATCATCTGTCTTAATTTGGAAACGTTTCCCCAATAGAGAAGGGTGCCATAGATCAATGAAATGCAGAATATCCAACATTTCCTTTTCATAGATTGATTTTCCCAGATTTCTTTCAGATAGTTGCTTGCTGGTAAAGGCCAAAGGTTGACCCTCTTGCATAAGGACAACACCAATTCCTTTCCCTGAGGCATCACATTCTAATACAAAGGTATTTGTGAAATCTGGAAGGGCGAGGAATGGAGTGGTGTACATGGCCATATTCAATGTTTGAAAAGCTTGAGCAGCGGCTGGAGTCCAAGTGAAAGAGTTATTTTTTAGGAGAGCAGTGAGAGGTGCTGCAATCTTTCCATAATTCTCGACAAACTTGTGATAATAACCTGTTAAGCTGAGAAATCCACCCAATATTTTGAGAGTCTTTGGGTGAGGCCAATCTTGCATAGATTCAATATTTTTAGAATCCACCCTGATGCCATCCTTTCCAACCAGATGACCCAAGTATTCTACTTTTGAGGCGCCAAAAGCACATTTAGACTATTTCAGGAAAAGTTACTGGTGAGAGAGTAGATGGAGAACTCGATTCACATGGGGAAGATGGTCTGTCCGGGTTTTTATATAGATGAGGATATCATCAAAGAAAAATAATACAAAATGAAGGAGAAAAGGATGGAAGACATGATTCATGAGGCTTTGGAAGGTGGAGGGGGCATTACAAAAGCCAAAGGGCATGACCAAAAACTGATAGTGGCTCTCATGAGTTCTAAAGGTAGTCTTAGGAATGTCTGCCTCTTTCATACGTATCTGGTGGTAGCCCAAACAAAGATCAAGTTTAGTAAAGAATTGGGTGCCACTAAATTCATCTAGGAGGTCATCAATGACAGGAATGGGAAATTTGTCTTTAATGGTAAGTTTGTTGAGGGCACGAAAGTCAAGACACATTCACCAAGAACCTTCTTTCTTCAGGACCATGACCACAGGAGAAGAGTAGGGGTTCATACTAGGGCGGATAATGACTACATTAAGGAGTTCTTGGACCATTTTCTCAATTTCATTTTTTTGGGAAAAGGGGTGATGATACAAATGGATATTGGGAGGAAGGATTTTGGGTACAAGGGGAATGGAATGATCGTGAACACCACGGGAAGGTGGGAGTCCTTGGGGAGTGGAAAAGATCACTTGATGTTTAGAAAGGATGACTTGGAGGTCTTGCAGCACCGAGGGTGTCTCTATTGCTTGTATGGAATGGAGTTGGGCAATAACACCATAATGAACTTTTTTGAGCAGCTTTTCCATGCGATGGGAACTAATGATCTCAGGTGAATTGGCTATGATGCCTTGGAATTTATATTGGTGACCCTCCTAGTCGAATTGCATGGTTAATTCCTTAAAATCCATGAGAATGGGACCCAAAGTCCTTAGCCAGTCTGCACCCAACACGATGTCACAACCGCCCATGTCGGTAACAAAAATATGAGATTTCAGGTGGCAGTCACCAATTTGGAGACACACATTTTCACAACGCCCTCCACATTTCATGGAACCACCATTGGCAATCATGATTTGGAAATTATTGACAACATGGATGTAGCAATGAGTTTCTTGGGCAATGCAGCGATGAATAAAATTATGGGTGCTTCCACTATCAACCAGAATCATGACCTTCCGATGCTTGATGTACCTGACTAGCTTGAGAGTTTGGGGAGCGAAGAAGCCAGTGCGAGGATTGAGGGAAATGACTGGTTCTACTTCAGGAGGGTCTGAGGGAGGGTTTATGTCAATGGTTTCAGGTGATTCAGACACAAGGGGAGTTTCAACATCCTTTTCCAAAATATCCTCGAAGATGGCCATAAAAATATTTTGTTCCTTACACTTGTGGCCCGAGAAATATTTGTCATCACAATTATAACAAAGGCCTTTGAGTTGGCGTTCAACCATTTCAACCCTGGTCAATTTTTGGATCTTTAGTGGAGTAGAGGGAGTAGTGGGATTTACTAGTTTAGGGCAAGGGATCAATGAGGGTTTTCATTTTTGAGAAGATACAACCTGTTGTGATTCTTTATCTTTTTTAGTAGCCTCCACCCAAATTTGAGGCCGAGCCATAAGGGCATGGGCCCTAATATCCTCCTTGATGCCACTGATAATACACTCTTGGAAAAAGGCATCAGACATGCTCTCTGTATGAAAATCTAGGTGCTCAAAGGAAGCTATAAAGTCTTCTACTGTTCCTGATTGCTTCAACTTTGTCAAACGACCCAAATGGTTGGTGTTAGTGTCAAAGCGTTCATAAAGGCCTGTCACAAAGTGTGTCCAAGCAATATACCCTTGATGGGAAGTTTTTCTCTATTGCCACCATTGCCAACGTTCTTGATCTAGATGGAGAACATCATATCAGAGTTTGGCCAAGTCATATGTAATGCTGTATAAAGAGAAATGATGTTCCATTTGGGTTACCCAACCAGTGGGGTATGAGCCATCAAATTTGGTCACATCCACCCATGGAAGGCGTAGGTCACGTTGAAATTGATGGTGCTGAAAGTTATGGGAATGAGAGGAATGTTCATCGTCAGTATGTGGAGGGGAGTCAAAGGAAGGGTTATCTGTAGGGATATGAAGCTTGGTGCAGAGTGACGAAAAGATAGATTCAAGATGGGTGGTCAGGTCTTGTTTGATTTCCTCCATTGAGGACTGCAAGGTTGTATTGATGGCGACAACATTGGGACTGAGTTGTTTCACTTCTTGTTGGGTCCCGGTGAGACTAGATTGCAAGGTATTGAAGTGATCTTCCAAGTCTTGGCTACGGGTATGGGCCATGAGGATGAGGGAACTGAAAAGGGGCGGGTGGGGTCAATTTTTTTTTTTCTGAAAAATGATATGTATGAAAGTGATAAGGGTGAAGAGATGAATCCAATGGAATAGTTCTCAAATAATGGTGAAAAAATTTCTAGACTTTTTTTTTTTTTTTACACCTATGGAGTTATACTCCCATCTGAAGAATACTTCAGTGATGAAATTCCCAAATGCTTAACCAGGAAGAAATGTGTAGTGATTTGGAAACTCGAACACAATTGCACTACAATAGATCTTGTTTGTTTTAATTTGTTTATGTCTCTGTCCCCAAGGGTTAGGTATTCAAGGGTTCTACAGATAAGGGTTTTACCTGTGCTATAGCTCTCTGATATATGTGTGGGGTCCAACAGTAGTACTCGGCCCAATATCTCAGGGCACTGACTAAGGATGATAGACCGTACCCTTATCTGTACTACCCTACTACCCAGGTACTAGAGAGTATCTTCCCGAGTGCTGTTCTCGGTGGCACTATAGAAGTCAGGCGATCGATTGATATATCTAAAGAGGGCTTCAGGTAATCTAGGCCGATCCGTACATAGGTGTTGTTTGATGCGCTACCACTCGAAGGGGTACCAATAGGGGTTACAAGGGTGGCCAACATATGTGCACTTAAGTACCACTTGTATTTTCTGCGTGTATGAATCCCTCAACCACGGGTTTATGCGCGTAACGACAGATATCTGTGGCTTAAAGACATTGTAATACATCTCTAGTACCTTGAAAAAAAAATTTAACCCACACTTTCTGCCGAGGAAAGTGCTCTGAGACCACTTGTAATATACCAGATATAAAAAGTATGCAGAACATAAATAAAATTCTAGTAATGGCAGAATAACAACAATATAACCATAACAATCACCACAATATCACTGAAATGATATATGAATAACAACATAAATAACACTTTGATAATGAAAGCAATGTTCACGAGCCTCTTCGAGGGGGCAACCTCCAGTTGAGCAAAGCTCTATTACAATAATATCCAAGCTAGGGTTCTCATACCCTCGACTCATATTTATACTAAATATGTCTATCAAAAGAAGCATCTGGAGGAAGATCCTTCTAGAAGCAGAAGCTTCTATTAGGTCTTCTTACATCTACCTTATTATATTTTATTGAAAGGCCTTATTAATATTGACCTTTATTACATCCGAATATATTATTCTACCTATGTGTGGGTTAGGACCCTAACACCAACTATTAGGTCTTCATCTTGATGCTCAGGTTTAAAGTAGTCATTGCAGAAGGTGATGTCTAATGACGTGCCTTTAAACCACCTATATCCCTGTATAGGCATATCTGTTGCAACAACAATTGTCTGCTCTGATACCAGAAAATAAAGAGGCCCAATCTTAGTTTTATTTCCATCAAAGTTCAGGACAAATTTCTTTTCCACCTCTATGTTGTAGCCCTGCAACCTCTCACAAAGGTGAGGCACCCAACTTTCTGGAAAGAGGTTCTGTACGTTGGGTATGAATCGATCAAATCCATCCCTTGAGGCTCGAACCTACAAACTTCTCCACCCTTGTTGTATCTTTTCTTTTCCACATATGTTGTTGCTTCCATTATGCGATGAAATAAAACTACTCTTTTGACAACAAAATGATAGCTCAAACTGGGGGTAACTAGGATTAGATAACACTAGGGTTTATGGAAGGTGAAAGCAAATCAAGTTGAGTAGGGAGGGTTTCTTAATCAACAACAAAAACAAAGGGTTTTACAACACTAGGGTTTGCTGCAAAGAATTAGGGTCTCATACTAAACTCGTTTGCTGCTATGTAGAGGGATATGCCATAGTGTTTGAGAGTCGCTATGAACCAAAATGCATCAGAGAATTTTTTTTTTACAAGAGTTGCATTCAAAACCTACCATAGAACATGTATTTAACAATGTGGAACAATTTCGTAGTGAACAAAGCAGTTTCACAGCATGCTAGAGTGGACAGATGGTTTCACAACAAACATAAACATTTCGTAGCGTCCAAACCAGTTTCGCAGCGTGCTGGAATGGATAGACGGTTTCACAGCGTGATGGAACTTTCACAACAAAAAGAGTTTTAGGGATTTCTGATGGCTAGAGATGCTTTTGAATGAGGGAGGAGGTTACTTATAGACCACACATATGTTCTTTTCCCCTCAAGTCCAAATGATTCAATCTAATCACCATGATTGCACAGTAATATCAATGATATGATGACAAGTGGTTGCTGCGAAACTCTAGGAACTTTCGTAGTGAAATTTGCGACATTGGAGGAAAGCTATTTGTCCAAGTATCAAAATAATACAATAACATTATACAACTTGACAAGATTCAAGTGCATGCCATATCACATTTTTACATTACCATGATGACCATTTGACATGACTGCGATCTGATGCAAGATCACTTTTACAAAACACATGACTAGTTACTCTTGACTGATGATTAAGCATAAACACCTAGTCACCTTTTTGACATAATTTGACCTCCTAGACCTTCTAAATAAAAGTATGATCTTATTAACTCAAGACTAAGGGATTAACAAGATTCAACACACATATATACACACACTTTAATTGAGTCATGTCTTGGTCTTTACAAGACCAAGTCATGACTCTAAAACTCAATAAACATATCTGACCTAACTTTGAATTTATTCACATTAGCGAACCCTAACAATTTCTTCCATGTGTTCTTCTCAATATTATAAAAGGCAAATTTTAATAGTTTCACTATTGGTGTAAAGGAAATTAAGATTATCTAGCTATAAATAACACTTATTTTTTTTTTCTTTCAATTTATATAAACAAGTAAGAAAAATAAATTTGAATTAGTTTAGGTGAGTTTATATTTTATAATTTATGGAGTAAGATAATGAGTTAATATGTTTTTTTTAAATAAAATAATAATAAAATATATTGGTATATTTTTTGAAATCTATAATTTTTTAATTTTTTTTTATGAAATTGTGTATATTATATTTTTGTATAACCAAAGTGTGATAAAGATAATTGATGTTGTTGAATTTATTTATGCAATCAATGATTCAGATTGGATCATTATATTATTTGTCATCTATCTCGATGATTTTAGAATGACAAAAATTGAAGGAATCTGTAACACCCCTGTTTCTCCCAGCTTGTAATTAATAATGAATTTGTATTTCCATGCAATGGCTTGCAAATATTGTAGATGTATTATTGTTTAATTGTAAATTCTGACAATTGAATGATGGGTGAATTCATAAAGTACAATCCATGATATCACTAGTGGAATGAGAGGAGGCACTAATAAAAAGAAGGACCTCAAGCCTTATTCATATTATTTCCCTTAGCCTTGATTTCAAGACAAATCAGTTAATGAGGGAGGTTAGTAGTTGA
>ML827877.1:0-13468 GCA_009831015.1 Picea engelmannii
TGAATTATAATACACTCATCACTTCACTTTATTATTTACCTTCTAAAAATCTCTTAAACCACTTTGACTACTTTGACCTTTTGGGGCTTCTAGATGACATATGAGGGTCCTCCAACTTCGTAAGGCCATAACTCTCAAACCGTAAGGAGTTATGTGATGTTCCACATACCACCAAAAATGGAATGACATGTAATATCCATATAGAATAGTATTACCTGCAAATATATCAAAACACATACCATTGTCCATCAAACAAACTTGGGTTCTCCAACTTCTTATGGCCATAACTCTCTAATCGTGAGGAGTTATGTGACGTTCCACATACCACCGAAAATTTCATGACAAGAACTATCCATCTAGGATAGTTTCACTAGAAAATTCACTGAACTTCATCTCATTATTCCATAAATAAGAATGGGTTCTCTAACCATACTTCTAGGATAACTCATTCTACAAAGCGTCTTCCCGTGAGGGATTTCACCATAAGGGGAACACTTTGGAGTTCATCCATTTGTACTTATTATCAACCATGACAAGACAATAATGAGTCATATTTACATCAAACAAACTTGGGTCCATTACCCAAACCTTTGTGCTACTAGGATTTCTTCAAGGGTTGACATCAATCACTAAGGGTTGACATCAATCTACAATATCACTCTCCAAGGGTTGACATCAATGACAACCAAAAATACATACCAACTATCCATCAACCTAAGCCAATTTTCTAACACCCATCACCCACTTACCCGCTAGACGAAAAAAAGATAATAAGAGTGCCATTCAGAATAATTCAAATACCACCATTGAAATTGTAGAATACTTGATTAATATCACACTTGAGGAAATACCATATCCTTTATACACAATTCCACCATATCCTCTAACTTCATCCTCTCATTCTTCAAGCCCTTAAAGTCCATATTTTGATTCAAATTTTTCCAAGAAAGCTTGTGAAATTATTAGATAGCTTGTTGCTACCTAAATGGTAGTAAATCAACCTTAGTTACCTACTTGGAGAGATCAATATGCTCTTAATTTGGCAGGACCACTCCATGATCTTCCCAATCATCCCAACTGTATTGTCCCAAAGTTTGACCTAGATAAATTAGGCTCACAAGAAGACCACATTAAAAAAAATTTATTTAGCTATTAGATTATTGAATGTGGAACATGAAGATGTGGTAAGTCAAAATTTTCCTTATATTATTGAAAATAAAGCTTCCACATGGTATTTCAATCTACCAGCAGAATCCATTAGTAATTGGAATGATTTTGAAAAATCATTCATTGGCAAATTTGGTGATGAATCTACTCGAGTTACACTTTCGAAATAACTGGTAGAAATTAAGATGGATAAAAAAGAATGGATAAACCACTTTATCCAATAGTTCACTACCATCCTAAATAAATTCTTAGCAAATTCTTCCACAATTGAAGAAGTAATGGTTGAGGATTATACTTCTTCTTTGCATACATCCATTAACATGTTTATTAAGAGAACTGGTAAAAATACTCTATCAGAAAATTTTGAAGAAGCCAAGAATGTAGAAAAGAGATGCTAAATTTGGAGGGAAATCCAGGAAATGAGGAAACTAAAGCTACTCCTAAGAAATTCATTGATCTATCCAAACCACCCTGTAAAACAAATATTGGGCCTTGGGATAAACACCCCACAAACATGGAGAGAATTTTATGTTTGGTTAATAAATTATTGTCATTCAAATTATATCACAATAATTCTATTACATTTTATCATCAATCTGATTTTGTAAACTTACAAAGCGCTAGGCCCAATATATGCAGAGCTAACCTCGAAGTATTAAAACTTTTCAAATAACACACCATTATCTCATTAACTACAAAACATAACTATCACGAAATGGTTGCTCATCTAAAAATGAATATTCTAAGGTGGAATTATAGGTTAAATACAAACTTTCGTATTCAACAGTACTCTGTTTGATTCACTTCATAAGTTATACTAACAATGTTCATTTAGAAATATGAACAATCAAAATGATAAATTGATTGATGTGGGCAAGGTTCTTATCATGTGTAGCTTCCAACCAATGAAGAATTAGTGACAAGTGTGTGTATAGGTTGCAACTTCGACAACTCCTTGTTTAGAGAATCACTATTTGCATTGACAGACAAGTAAGCATGAGGATATTGTTCCAACAAGAATTATTTCAAGCCACACAACATAAGTAAACCTACAACATCAATCAATTAACATTCACTACATAATCGTGCCACACCTGCTATAGGAATTTAATTAATCAAAATTGGAAGATGCATCTATTATGTAAGAAAATAAAATCACACAATTCTAATACACAAGGAAAACTAAACTAGGGTGCTACTTCTGAGATGAAAGGGGAACTTCCTTCACTCATAAGTACACCCACTATGTACCAACAAACTTATAAATTCAAGAGTTGAATGTGCATAGAACTGTCTTGTATTTCATTATAAAAATAGAGTACAAAAATTAAAACAAAGTCTATTGCTAGATATCACTTCCTATCCCTTAGGAATGAATTCCTTCAATACTTATACAATTACAATTCAATAGAGAAAGTATTTGGGTGCATCCAATCACATACCAAGCTCACTAAAGATAACCAAGAAGTTACAATCTTTGATTTGGACAATAGAAGGAATAGAAAAAAAAAACATATTTGATCATCTCACTATGATTTCATGACCGAAGGCATGAAATCCCAATATACTTTATTTGTTGGAGCTTTGTATGATTTAGACTATAGGTATCCATGTGTACACCTTCTTCAACAAAATCCATGTCCTCGAATCGGCTGGAAGGTTTGGAAAGTATCATAACCATCGAGGAAGTTACAGGATCCTGTCAAAAACATGGATTTATGGGAAAAATCATCTTGAAGATATACCCATGTCTCCATAGTCATACATTTTCTAGGAAATCTACCCACACATTACTCAAATTATCATGTCCTTCACAAAACCCATGTCTTCAATTTGCCAAATTTGTCTTCATTTGTCCAGATATGTCTTGGAAAAACTACTTCTAGAAACAGGTCGCTACAAGAATTTTGGTAGCATATCTATGCTACAGGATTTTTGAAGATGCCTGCTACCAGATTTGAACTACATAAACCATCATTCTCAAGACAAAGTCTAATTCCTTTTAATTCATAAAAAATAAGATAAATTCATGAAATTAACAACTAACATCTTATAATCTTGCAATGACACTTATCTTGATAACTACGAGGGAATATGGTAAAAAGGAACAATGATGAGGTAAAAGGGATGGAAAAAGGGTCAAAATGGGACGCATATTACAAAATGGCATCCCAATATCTCCCTCATGCTTGAATTTTTGCATGTTCTTGTCGAGCTTTAAAAACTCACTATTTTTGTCGTTACCTTTGCATATTTTTGAGCCATCTTCATAGACTAAACCTTCATTTTTTTCCACCATAATCCTTGATTCCATAATTCATATAAAAAATTATTTGAGGTAAATATTTAGTCTTTGAAACAATTTTTTTATTCTTCAATGCAATTTATTTTAATTTGTTGTTACTCTCATATAGTTGCAAAATCCATTGATTCTGTAGCTACCAGATTTTTGTAGGTTTACTAAGACAATTTTTGTAGTAGATTTTATTGTTTTCAAGGTTGGAGGTACTTTCAAATGAATCTCAAAGTTTTCAAAGGTGTCAAATTGATCTCTTCATCTTATCCACCTATTATCTCATCCCAAGGATCCTCCAGGTCTACATGGGACAAAAGTCAAACCTGCAGTCAACACTTGAACAAGTGGCAGATCCAACTCTTTAGCAAATCAACATGAAATCAACAAAAGATAACATGAGAGGATTCATGCATGAATTTCTCTATGATGTGTATGATATAACTTCTCTCATATTTCATGAATTGTGGATATCGTTGAATGAATGCATGTATTACTTTCTTTGTAAATAGTTTATGAAATCTGCGCCCAGACATAGAGGTCGTTTTCAGGAGTTTAGAGTGAGCAAATGAAAATGAAAATCACAAATCAGGAACATGGGTTTTGTGCACAATGATCCCATTTAGATTCTTATGGACAATTTCCTCAAAACGTGAAGGATATGAGAGATACACTTAGTTCTTTAAAATGGATATACCTAGAAAATGCAGTTGCGACCAGTTTCAGAATGCACGAGACTTGGATCTGGAATGTAATGTATAAATAGGTGTGATCATACCTTCAAAAGGGGGATGGTACTTGATGTTAAAAATCTGTGATCATATTGTTGGTTAATAGAAAGTGTTGATTGTTCTATTTTGAATTAAACTTATGCTCTAAGTTTATAAATCTTTAGTGACATAATTTGAACCAGGAAGGACCCCCTGATGATAAGTTTGTTTCTTTCATTTTAAATTTCAGTTATTTACTTTCAGTTGTGTGCTTTATTCAAGCTATGTATGCATTCAATTTCATTTCTAGTTTTATTTAATTTATTTTTTCAGTTTTGTTACAACAACCAATAATCATTTTAAATCATTGATTGATAGAACCATTGTGGTAATTTATGTAGTTTATGAAACCAATTGGTAAACTTCATAAAGCTAATGATCATAGATTCAAGAGATAATTAACTATTGTTGTAATCACACGAATGGAAAAGTTTTATGTTCTTTAGTTTGTTTGATTCATTTCTTAATTATACCACAATATAACTAGTCATACCCATCATTGGTTGACAGAACTTTCTATGGTAAATTTTGTAACTCATGAAATCGAATGATAAAATTCATGATGTTAATGACCAAATATTAAGGAATGATTGAATTCCTACTATTGCAGTACTAAACTTGTTTTTTACTCTTCTTTATCATTTACTTTGTTCTGGCTAGAATTACTCTATTTTTCAATAAATCATAGTTTCCTTCTTGCAACATTCATATTGTAGAATTTAAATCAACAGTTAGATTCCTTCATATACTTGCATTAATAAACAAGGAATTGAGTGTCTACACATACAATGTTCTACACTTCACAGTATTACAAAGCTGAGTTGATAATTTAATATATCAAATTCATTCAATTGAATTTGACTAACATTTTTGGCGTCGTTGTCAGGGAAGTGTACATAGGGATTTGGTTTCTTATTAGAAGTTAAATCATGTTAAGTAGAATGCATGGAAAGAACAAATCATTTCAAATGGTAATCTGGTGACAACAGGGTCTTAGTACCATGAGGTATTCAGGACGTAGTGTGTTTCATTTTTATAGATTTCATTCAAAAAGTAGAAAAGCTTCAATTTTTTTTTTTTGGGGTGTTGTAAGAACTCCCATACACCGATATGTTTGTGAGAAGGGACTATTCAACATTGGTAAGACCATTAATATGCTCAATAATTTTTTGAAAAAAGGAGGAAATGATACTCCAAGAAATCTCCCAAATCCTAACAACAGTCGTAAATATATCTGCATCTCAAGAGGAGAAAATTCTGACAACAATTAGGAACATACCTATACTCTAGGAAGTGATATAAGACCAAACATTTCATGAGAAACATCCAAATCAAGACCCAGAAGAGATAAAAAAATCACGGGAAACATCTGATGGAGAGCAGATATTAGAACTTGAGAATGAGGAATTTCTTGGATGCTTGTCCTCATATCCTTTGACCATCCAAGAGTGCAAAGGGAAGATTTCAAAAGAACTTTGTTGCATGACAAAGGAATACATGCAACCCATTTCCATTACACAAGAAATCTAAAGGAATAATGACTACATTGAAATCAGGTTCCAAACAATCAACAATCAACAATATTCCTCCATTATTCAACATTTCTTGGCACCATCTCAATCAGAATTGGTGGTTTCTCATATCCTGGCATGTATAAAGGTACATTTTTCGAATTTTGGTATGAGTATACTTGAGATCCTGTTACGAAAAATGGATCCATTGTAAGTATTCATATACTTGAAAAGGATTTGTTTTTCAATAAAATTAGGATAGGGTAGAAGAATAAATAAGAAAACAAAATAGTAAAAATAAAAATAAGTCCAGTTGTGAAAACCATTTTACTGGCACAATTGGACATGAGTTTTTCTTGAAAACCAGGCAATTGGCGGGAAAAATTCTCAATAAGTTCTGCATGTTGTTTCAATATTGTATTATGTTTCTTCAAAATCTTTTTTATGATCATATTGGATGATGTGGGATCCCTTAAGGTCTTCCTTCGAGCAAGCCTTTTCCCATCGACTGTTGGTTGTGGAGCCTCATTATCTTCCTGATTCAATGATCTTTGTTTTCAGCCATGTTTATACCCCATGAAGACTTTACACCCCGGAAGAATGTACACTCCTCCACGCGGGGGAGTGCAGAGGGGGGTTACCCCCTCTGTGGGGTCTGGGGGCAAGTGGGCCCCCGACGAGGGTTCGGGGGACAACGTTCCCCGATGGGGGTTCGGGGGTGAAGCGCCTGAAGGAAAAATTGCCTTGTAAATGTATATTGTAATTTCATAATAAATTTGGACAATTCATTATAAGGTCGCAGATCTGATGATAGAAGTTATTTTAGGGTTTTTTTTCCCTAGAAGGAAACCCTCTTTTATGAGGGAAATGTATTACGGCTATGTATCATTGCAAATATTGTATTATGAGAGAGGATATTGTGAGAGAAAGAAGAGGAAGTTACAACGGGTGTATTGTATGTTGTATCCCTTCATTTGTTGGATAATAATAAAGGAAGAACCTGGAAATTTCTCTGGTGGGGCCCACACTGGGTGAACCACATATATCTGTGTCTCTATTGTATTGTGTATCTTCCGTGTTTTATTTCCACATTTGTTTTATTTTATTTCTCTGTGATCTTTTTTTATAACATCGACTTCAACACTCTATATGGGATTAGGATCAAGAGATATTTATAATTCCTTGAAACTTGTATGCCTCAATGACAGGTTTCCTTGCTGATAGCAGTGGGGATGCATTAATGCCTCCTAACTATCAAATCCTGTCGGTTACTCAACCTCCAACACATTCATTCATGCTTGACATGATGCATTAAGGTACCTTGACGCTCATTGACATCAATGGTGAATGCTCTCGCATTGGTTAACGACATACATTAATGGTCGATAATCCAATGATTTCTTCCCATGCTCGACATCAACACATCCATTCTCATGGTAAGAATTGTACCACATATTCAGGTTTTGATGAAGAATATATGATTTAATGGTATCAAAAGTTGCAAACTTTTACACATTTTTTAAATAAAAAGAGGATGCCATTCTTGTTGCAGTACCTTTCCCTTTCACATATTTTCCTATAGCATTGTTTCAAAGTAATCATGGTTATTATTCAACATTAGATCAATTCAGTTCCATTTTGCAAGTATTTAGTAACCTTGTTTCAAATAAACATGTAGAGGCTATCTTTAGCATGGTTTCATACAATATGATTTGGATTTGTTGCAACAACCACAATTTTTATGCTACAACAGTTAAAGATGAGATCATCTTCAGCAAAATTGTTTCCTTCTTGCAATTTAAACCTTCACAGAGTCACTCAACAACCTCTTCATTATTCCAACAATAAGTAATCAAATCTCATAAGGATGCGTGAGGACATGCATCAGCCTCTGTATGGGGGAGAGAGAGGGAATTGAGGTATCAATGTCCTTCTATGATTCCATATGGATATTCAAATATCTTTCAGATAGTATTCAACATACTCTTTGTGGCCCAAGCATTCAAGCACTCGGTAATCATCTTCTCCCAAACATTTTAAAATCATTATGATAACAGAGAGGTAAATTGAAAAAATGGAAATCTCAAGCATTTTAGTATTTGATTTTTGCCTCAGCATCAGGGTTTATTTCAAATAATTTTTTCAAAGGATAGTTGCACAAAATCATAAATTTATCGTTCCTTATGAAGATGATTTACAAAAATTCTACAGTTTTTTTTTAGACTTTTTGCAGCTACTAGAAATCTCCTTTAAAGTGTTGTAGCTACAAAACCTGTAGCAGATTGTTTCCAAGGACCATATTTGCACTTCAATTTCAAGTAGATGGGAAGGAATTAAATTTTTATGAGATATGGGTTTTGTGGAGAATATAATAAATTGAGTAACACATGGGAATCTTTCCAAAAAAATACATGATAAGGGATGCACGAGCATTTTCTAAAATTTCTTTTATAAAAATAGCCAGAATTGTTGTAAACATTTACAACCATCTTTATGTAGCTAATTTGTAGTTTTGGATAGTTGTACACATCAAGAGACTAGATCGTAACTTGGAGATGGTTTCAAATCAGTACCAGAGTGTCATCCACTTGTCAGCCAAGATTTTTAGCATTTTCCAAATTTGCACAAATTACCAAGCATGAAATTCAAATATGGAGATTTTATTTGCAAACAGAGTCAGAGCTTCATCAAGATCAACATCATCTTCTTCAACAACACGATTCAATCTTCATCAACAAAACAATAATGTACATTCATACATCTTCATCAATATTTTTTTTCATAATTTTCAGCAACAATTCAGAGCTTCATTAGCATTCTTCATCAACACATTCAACAACATACTCTCTACATCAACAGACATATTCAACAAAAAATTCAAATAATGAGCAACTACAAAAAGGCAATTGGCAAGGCTACAGGTAAAATCAAGTATGAGGTAACAATTTATTAAACTTTAATGCATTTTAAAATATCGAAATTATGAAAATATGAACATTTTATAGTCAATATTTGTTCATTCTGGTTAAGCCTACCCGTATTCCTTCATACCCTGCCTAAAAACTATTTTATCCCACAAAAACCCATTGATATCCATATATCTTCCTATCCTATTTCTCCATACAAAATAATCATTGTGAATAATAATTCATATGCATGGCGAAAATCCTATTTCCGGAATGCATATTTTAAAACAATAAGGTCGTTGTAGACGAGGTTATATGACTCAGACTTATCCAGAATCATAATAAACCACTGCCTTAACCACCAATAATCTCACCATGTGTGATTTGAATTTGAGACATGAAAATTGTGATTGGATATGGAATGGTCATCACGATCTTCCATCATTAAGATTATGATCATTTTAGGTCACCTCCATTATTCCTTGCATCCTCCTATTTTCATTCCATTTCGCATACTAGTCCTCCAAAATCCTGCATACCTGTTATCCCAAAATCCTTGAAGACAAAAGAGAAGAGTAAGAAATATTTTTTTAGAAGAAAAAATGGGACCTGTCAAAAGACACGAGCCTAGAAGATTTGAGTTGCTTGAATCCTACATGAATTGTTACAAGCATTTTCAGAGAGCAGGTTGGATTTTGTTTTTATGAAAATTTCAGGGCTATAATGAAAAAGTAACCCGAGAATTTTCACAGGAATTTGATGGCAGTAGGTTCTGCATAGAAGAACTGGAGATGGATGTAATAGAAGAATTCATCACTCAAGCTACATAATTACCACAGGAAGGCGAGAAGTGGTTTAAAAACTAGAAGATAACGACTGATGAGTGGAAGAAATTTCTAGTGAACCTTGAAAAGGTAGTAAATTGGAATAAAGGGATGCATGTTGCTGAAATTAAATCAAAATGGAGAAACATTTTATTCATCCTGCAAAAATGTGTCACTTGTGAAGGAAGGTATGGGTTAGTTTTTTTTATTATCATCTCTATTTACTCCTTCATTTTGTAAAAGGCTATGAAATCAATATGTCATTCTATTTACTCAACAGTCTAAAGAAAATGGAAATGACTATTCATAAGAGCTCTTGAAATATGGAACAAAGATTGTACCATTGTGGACTACTAAAATTGCTCATCATAGCCAAACTATAACAGTTGGATGATATATGGGATGATTTCTTATTAAGAAAATGATTCCTTGAAAAAGAGAAGCAAATAAGACATGAGGATGAAATTGAAGTTGAAGGTAATATAGACGAGGCAGAAATTGACATTCATATATCAGTGGCTGAAACAGGGGAAGAAAGCTCAATTCCATTAAAAAAAAACAAAAAAAAACAAAAAAAAACAAGATCAGTAATAGGGAAACAAGGACAACCTCAAACATCTTCCATTAATGAGATGTTGTCATAGGAACTAGAGATCGAGGAGACATTGTCGCGGGAACCGAAAATTGATAAGAGAGAAGTTGTTGTGAAAAATAAGAAAAAGAAGTTAGAAGCAGAGGAGATCATTCGAAAAACAAGAAGTAAAACAAGAGAATTAAAGATGAAAGACCATGGAAGAAAAACTTTAATTCTTGTGATCGATTTGGAGAAGCAAGAAGAAGAAAATATACTCCAAGAAACGAAAAAAGGAGTATTCATTTTACGACGCATGACTCTATCCTTCACTGCCCAGGCTTTACAAACATGTATTCACTCAAACATAGATTTTTCTACACCTGTAATTGAAGAAATTGGAGATATGTCAGAAAAAGTTCATGCAGAGATAGATGTTCCTCTTCCTTCACATAATGATAAAGATAAAATTAAGAAGTTACTACATACAATTTATGAGATGGAGGTACTAGAGAAACATATCTAAGAAGAAAATACAACATTGAATAAAATTGTAGCTAAGTTGCAAAAGAAGACATAAGGGTTTGAAAATGAGAGAAAACTCTTGATTAAGGAAGCAGAGAAATGGTATGGAAAGACACAAGCATAAATAATTTGTAATCATAGGATTAGAAATAAAATTAAGGAATACAATTAGAAAAAACAGGAATCTCCAATTGGACTGGAAGCATCAGAGCTTGTGTAATCAGTACAACAGCACAAAATTTTGCAATTTTGAAGGAGCGATAAGGTATTTTGTTGTGTGAGGCCACACAAAACCTCTAGCATGGGGGGAATGTTGGGATTTAAAAACTCACTCTTTTTGTCATTACCTTTGCATATTTTTGAGCCATCTTCATATACTAAACCTTCATTTTTTTCCCACCATAATCCTTACTTGATTCGAGAATTCATATAAAAAAGCATTTGAGGTAAATTTTTAGTCTTTGACATATTTTTGTTATTATTCAATGCAATTTAGTTTAATTTGTTGTTACTCTTAGATAGTTGCATAATCCCTTTATCTTTTAGCTACCGGATTTATGTAGGTTACTAAGACAGTTTTTGTAGAAAATTTGATTATTTTCAAGGTTGGAGGTACTTTGAGATCAATCCTGAAGTTTTAAAAGGTGCCAAATCGATCCCTTCAGCTTGTCCACCTATCAGCTCAGCCCAAGGATCCTCCAGGTCAGCATGGGAAAAAATTCAAACCTGTAGCCAACACTTGAACAAGTGGCGGATCCAACTCTTCAGCATATCAACATGAAATCAACAAAATATAACATGAGATCACATGAGAGGATTCATGCATGAATTTATCTATGATATGGATGATATAATTTCTCATATTTCATGAATTGTGGAGATATGAAGTTGAATGAACACATGTATTACTTTTTTTGTAAACAATTTATGAAATCTGCACTAGAACAGAGAGATAGTTTTGAGGGGTTTATTTTGAGAAAATGAAGATGAAAATCACAAATTGGGAACATGGGTTTTGTGCGCAATGATGCCATTTATATTCATCATGGACTATTTCCTCAAAACGCGAAGTATTTGAGAGATACACCTAGTCATTTAAAAAGAATATTCTCAAAAAATGCAGTTGCAACCAGTTTCAGAATCCATGAGACTTGGATCTGGAATGTAATGTATATATAGGTGTGATCAAACCTTCAAAATGGGGATGGGACTTGATGTTAAAACTATGTTATCATATTTTTGGTTAATAGAAAGTGTTGATTGTTCTATTTTTAAATTAAACTTATGCTCTAAGTTTATAATTTGTTAGACGCATAAGAGTTCTTCAGTGACAAACTTTGAACCAGGAAGGCCCCCTTGATGATAAGTTTGTTGATTTCATTTTAAATTTCATTTATTTACTTTCAGTTGTGTGTTTTGTTCAATATATGTATGCATTCAATTTCATTTCTAGTTTTATTTAATTTATTTGTCAGTTTTGTTGCAACAACCAATAATCATTTTAAATCATTGATTGACAGAACCATTATGTTAATTTTTGTAGTTTATGAAACCAATTGGTAAAATTCATAAAGTTAATGATCAAAGATTCAAGAGATAATTAAATAATGTTGTAATCACACAACTGACAATGTTTTTTGTTCTTTAGTTTGTTTGATTCATTTCTTAGTTCTTCCATAGTACAATTAGTCCTACCCATCATTGGTTGACAAAACATTCTATGGTAAATTCTGTAACTGATGAAATTGAATGATAATACTCATGATGTTAATGACCAAATATTAAGGAATGATTGAATTCCTATTATTGCATTACTAAACTTGTTCTTTACTCTGCTTTATCATTTACTTTGTTCTGGCTAGAATTACTCTATTTTTCATAAAATCATAGTTTCCTTCTTGCAACATTCATATTCTAGAATTTATATCAACAGTTCGCTTCCTTCATATACTTGCATTAATAAATAAGGAATTGGGTTCCTGCACATACATTGTTGTACACTTCACAAGATTACAAACCCAAGTTGATAATTTAATGTATCAAATTCATTCAATTGAATTTGACTAACAATCCTCATGCAAAAGAGTAGGCTGTTGATATCTCGAAAGGATCGACCAACTGAGGAAATTGCAGTTTGAGCACCAGATATAGATATATTTGACTCGAAGAACCAGGTTGAGCCCTATTTTATAGTTTATTTGGTGGAGAATTAAATACAAGAGTGATTGAGGTTGGTGATGTCATCGATGAAGACTGTTGAACAAAGACTAATGGTGCAGGGCTAGATAATGTTGCAACATATTCTACTATATGTTTTTCTGTCATGTTGTAATGATTTGTTGCATCGACTAGTGTAGTTACTATGTGCATCATTCTTGAAGCTGAAGTTATGCTCATTGAGACACATTGTTTTCTGCATCACATATGAACTAGAAAATTCAGTTGAAATTTGTTGGGTATGTGTTATATTCTTTGCACGACTAGTGCTAATGTNCCCTCTAGAATTTTGTTTTTCCTCGAGAAACATGTCACATTTTGGCCTCATTTTTCATGTCGCCTTGATTTTCATGTCCATTATTGGGAAGTTTTTCGGCACATGGTTTTTTGACGATGGTTTTCTATTTCCAGTTAAGGAATTAGGGTTTTTGACTAATATAGGTCATTGGATTAGGGTTTTGGATGTCGCTGGCACCTATATGTATATTGTATTGTAAACAATGTATCACTATAAATTAATATATAGTATGTTGGGTTTCCTGGTTTGGGTTTCCAGGGAAAGAATCTCTATGTAATGTGTGTATTTGTCATTGTATATTTTTTGTTATTTTATTGAAAATATGTTTGCAATAAAATATTTTACAAGGTAAAAATCTACAAAATTAATGATGTAACACCGAGACT